>JAWPHD010014408.1:0-61558 GCA_037043455.1 Cyrtodaria siliqua
GATAAGGCCTTCGTTTTTCATCCTTTCTTTACCAAACTTTAGCGCCTTGTTAATATCAATGAAAGCTCGGACAAGTTCGATAACCAGCCATATCGGACTAGTAACAGCGGAGTTATAGCCCTTGATTTAGTTAAAAATGGTATATTTTGCCTCGTTAAGACGATGGGAGCTTCGATGTTCATCCGATATTTACCAAACTTTATTAGATTGCTAATGTCGTTGAAATCTCGAACAAGTTCGAAAACCAGCCATATCGGACGAGTAACAGCGGAGTTATGGCCCTTGATTTAGTTAAAAATTCTATATTTTGCCTCGTTAAGACGATAGGGCCTTCGTTTTTCATCCTATCTTTACCAAACTTTAACGCGTTGTTAATATCAATGAAAGCTCGGAAAAATATCGAAAATCAGCCATATCAGACTAGTAACAGTGGAGTTATGGCCCTTGATTTAGTTAAAAATTGTATATTTTGCTTCGTTAAGACGATAGGAGCTTTGATGTTCATTCGATCTTTTCCAAACTTTATTAGATTGCTAATGTCGTTGAAATCTCGAAAAAGTTCGAAAACCAGCCATATCGGACCAGTAACAGTGGAGTTACTACCCTTGATTTAGTTAAAAATGCTATATTTTGCCTCGTTAAGACGATAGGAGCTTCGATGTTCATCCGATCTTTACCAATTTTATTAGATTACTAATGACGTTGATATCTCAAACAAGTTCGAAAACCAGCCAGATCGGACAGTAACAGCGGAGTTATGGCCCTAGATTTAGTTAAAAATGCTATATTTTGCATCGTTAAGACGATAGGGCCTTCGTTGTTCATTCTATCTTTATCAAACTTAACCGCATTGTTAATATCAATGAAAGCTCGGACAAGTTCGAAAACCAGCCATACCGGACTAGTAACAGCGGAGTTATGGCCCTTGATTTAGTTAAAAATGGTATATTTTGCTTCGTTAAGACGATAGGAGCTTTGATGTTCATTCGATCTTTTCCAACTTTATTAGATTGCTAATGTCGTTGAAATCTCGAAAAAGTTCGAAAACCAGCCATATCGGACCAGTAACGGCGGAGTTACGACCCTTGATTTAGTTAAAAATTCTATATTTTGCCTCGTTAAGACGATAGGAGCTTTGATGTTCATCCGATATTTACCAAACTTTAGTAGATTGCTAATGTCGTTGAAATCTGGAACAAGTTTGAAAACCAGCCATATCGGACAAGTAACAGCGGAGTTATGTCCCTTGATTTAGTTAAAAATGCTATATTTTGCCTCAAGACGATAGGGCCTTCGTTTTTCATCCTTTCTTTACCAAACTTTAGCGCCTTGTTAATATCAATGAAAGCTCGGACAAGTTCGAAAACCAGCCATAGCGGACTAGTAACAGCTGAGTTATAGCCCTTGATTTAGTTAAAAATGGTATATTTTGCCTCGTTAAGACGATAGGAGCTTCGATGATCTTCCGATATTTACCAAACTTTATTACATTGCTAATGTCGTTGAAATCTTGAACAAGTTCGAAAACCAGAAATATCGAAAGGGTAACAGCGGAGTTATGGCCCTTGATTTAGTTAAAAATGGTATATTTTGCCTCGTTAAGACGATAGGAGCTTCGATATTCATCCGATCTTTACCAAACTTTATTAGATTGCTAATGTCGTTGAAATCTCAAACAAGTTCAGAAACCAGCCATATCTGACCGTTAACAGCGGAGTTACGGCCCTTTATTTTGCTAAAAATGCTATATTTTGCCTCGTTAAGACGATAGGGGCTTCATATGATCTTTACCAAACTTTATAAGATTGTTAATATCAATGAAAGCTCGGTCTAGTTCAAAAACCAGCCATATCGAAATAGTAACAGCGGAGTTATGGCCCTTGATTTAGTTAAAAATGCTATATTTTGCCTCCTTAAGATGATAGGGGTTTCCTTGTTCATCCGATCTTTACCAAACTTTATCGGATTGTTAATGTTGTTGAAAGCTCGAACAAGTTTGAAAAACAGCCATATCGGACGAGAAATAGCGGAGTTATGGCCCTTGATTTAGTTAAAATGCCATATTTTGCCTCGTTAACACGATAGGAGCTTCATTGTTCCTCCGATCTTCACCAAACTTTATCAGTTTGTTAATATCATTGAAAGCTCAAAAAAATCCGAAAACCAGCCATATCGGACAAGTAACAGCGAAGTTATGGTCCTTGATTTAGTTAAAAGGGCTATATTTTGCCTCGTTAAGACGATAGGGGCTTCATTTGTAATTCAATCTTTACCAAACTTTAACAAGTTGTTAATATCAATGAAATCTGGGGACAAGTTTGAAAACCAGCCAGATCGGACCAGTAACAACGGAGTTATGTCCCTTGATTTTGTTAAAAATTGAACATTTTGCCTCGTTAAAACGATAGGAGCTTCGATGTTCTTCCGATATTTACCAAACTTTATTAGGTTGCTAATGTCGATGAAATCTCAAACGAGTTCGGAAACCAGCCATATCGGACCAGTAACAGCGGAGTTACGGCCCTTGATTTTATTTAAAAATGCTATATTTTGCCTCGTTAAGACGTTTTGAGCTTTCAATGACATTACCAAACTTTATCAGAGTGTTAATATCAATGAAAGCTCGGTCAAGTTCGAAAACCAGCCATATCGAAATAGTAACAGCGGAGTTATGGCCCTTGATTTAGTTAAAATGCTATATTTTGCTTCGTTAACACGATAGGAGCTTCATTGTTCATCCGATCTTTACCAAACCTAATCAGATTATTAATATCATTGAAAGCTCAAATAAGTCCGAAAACCAGCTATATCGGACAAGTAACAGCGGAGTTATGGCCCTTGATTTAGTTAAAAGTGCTATATTTTGCCTCGTTAAGACGATAGGGGCTTCATTGTTCATCAGATCTTTACCAAACTTTATCAGATTGTTCATATCAATGAAAGCTCGAACAAGTTCGAAAACCAGCCATATCGGACCAGTAAAAGCGGAGTTATGGCCCTTGATTTAGTTAGATTTTTTTATTTCTTTATTTTTTTAAATGTTTTAATTTTTTTATTCTTTTTTTATTTTTTAAGCTCTACTAAGCAGAGCTGATGGGATGCCGAGTTTTCTGTCCGTCGTCCGTCGTTAACTTTTGTCTTGTTAAGACTATAGGGCCTTCATTTTTCATCCGATCTTTACCAAACATTAACAGGTTGTTAATATTAACGACAGCTCGAACAAGTTCAAAAACCAGCTAAATCGGACCAGTAACAGCGGAGTTATGGCCCTTGATTTAGTTAAAAATGCTGTATTGCTATATTTTGCCTCGTTAAGACGATTGGGCCTTCAATTTTCATCCAATCTTTACCAAACTTTACCTAATTGTTAATATTAATGAAAGTTCGGACAAGTTCAAAAAACAGCCATATCGGACTAGTAACAACAGAGTTATGGCCCTTGATTTAGTTTAAAATGCTATATTTTGCCTCGTTCTGACGATAGGGGCTTTATTGTTCAACCGATCTTTACCAAACTTTATGAGATTGTTAATGTAGTTGAAAGCTAGAAGAAGTTCGAAAACCAGCCATATTGGACCACTACCAGCGTAGTTATGACCCTTGATTTAGTTAAAAATGTTATATTTTGCCTCATTGTTCATCCGATCTTTACCAAACTTTATCAGATTGTTAATATCAAGGAAAGCTCGGACAAGTTCAAAAATCATTCATATCTGACCAGTAACAGCGGAGTGGTGGCCCTTGATTTAGTTCAAAAATGGTATATTTTGCCTCTTTAAGACGATATTGTTCATCCGATCTTTACCAAACTTTATCAGATTGTTAATGTTGTTGAAAGCTCGAACGAGTTCGAAAACCAGCCAGATCAATCCAGTAACAGCGGAGTTATGGCCCTTGATTTTGTTAAAAATGCTATGATTTGCCTTGTCATACCATAGGGCCTTCACTTTACCAAACTTTATCAGATTTTATGATTTCCTTTTTTTATATTAGTTTTTTTTTTAAACTTATTTTTTAATTTATTTTTCTAATTTTTAATATTTTTTAAACAATTATTGTTTGATTATTATATTATTATTTTTTAACTCTATTTTTGGCCAGTCGGACCAATTACAGAAGAGTTGTGGCTCTTGATTTAGTTACAAATACTATATTTTGCCTCGTTAATACGGTAGGGCCTTCATTTTTCATCTGATCTTTACCAAACTTCACCAGATTCTTTAGTTATGGCCCTTGATTTAGTTAAAATGCTGTTTTTTGCCTGAAACTTTGAAAAAAACGAAAATGGCAGTCACTCGCTTCATTGATGTTATTAGAGCCATGTTAGGCAGTAGAACATTCACAGGCCCTCTTGGGCCTCTTGTTTTATTTTTTATTTTTTTATTTTTTTTATTATTATTATATTTTTTTTATTATATTTTTTTATTTTTTATTATTATCTCTACTGGCCAAGTTCGAAAACAAGCCAGATCGGTCCAGTAATGGCTGAGTTATGGCTCTTGATTTAGTTAAAAATGCTATATTTTGCCTCTTTAAGACGTCATTGATGTTAAAAGAGCCATATTAGCAAGTAGTTTGTAATTATACATTGGCTTTAAATATATTGTTTTTGCAATATTATCCACCATTATTAATAAGAAAACACTATGTACATTCAACTATTTAAACAAGTAGTATGCTAAGCTACATGCAAGTTACGCAAAAAAAACTCTGCATGTTAAAAATAAATCAAGATTGCCGTGTGTACCTTTAACGACTAATACTGCAATATAATCAATAATATAATTTCCTACTGAGGTACCCAAGATCAGTGTGATCTATGCATGAAATAATAATTATACATAATAACAATAACAAACAAATCTGTCCCAACAACCACATTTCATATCGGATATCCACAGTTTATAAATCAATCATAGATCTGCGGTTGTTGTATCAATCGGGGATCCACAGTTGATAAATCAATCAGAAATCCACAATTGATGAATCAATCAGAGATTCACAGATGATGAATCAGAGATCCACAGATCCACAGTTTATAAACCAATCAGAGAGCCACTGTTTATGAATCAATCAGAGATCCACAGATGATGATTCAATCAGAGATTCACAGTTTATGAATCAGTCAGAAATCCACAGTTTATAAAGCAATCAGAGATCTGCGGTTGATGTATCAATCAGAGAGATTCATAGTTGATAAATGATTGAGAATTTCACAAAAGTTTTATCAATCAGAGATCTATAGTAGATGCATCAGTCAGAGATCCACAGTTGATGAATCAATCGGAGCTCCACAGTCGATGAATCAATCAGAGATCCTTAGTTTATGATGCATCAATCAACTCGAGATCTTTAAGAAACAAAATCACTGTCTCGATAGTTAATGCGTTCATTTCACAGTGAACATACGAACATTGAGTATTATAAGAAACAAAGAACCATCAATATCCTCATTTATTTTGTAGTTGCATCCTCTTGCCGACAGCCATCCTTCTTGCAGGTAATGCTCTACTTGCCCGTGAACGCTCGCGCTCTGCCTTTTGCTGAAATGTTCACCGGAAATTGATTATAGTCCATGTGTAGGTTAAAGTCATTTAAAATATACAAAGTTACAAAGGCAATAAACAATGAAGATGTAGATGCTGTTGATGCCGAGTCAATGGTGTAAGATCCCCTCAGTGCTTTTAATATCAACCCACATTAGGTTGTAATTCCGACTGCCACCTTGCAACCCTGAACACATATTCTAACATGCATGGTAACAAGAAACTTGGAAATTCCTCGAAAATCAGGTTTTCCATAAACTTTCTATAAAGTTTCATTCCTATATTTCTTTCCATATAACCTGCACACACAACAACTTTCACCTTTATATCTCGTTCCTAAGTAAAGTTATTGCCCAGAAACCATTTTTCTAGTTTTAGTAACAGTGACATTGACCTCGACCCCAGTGATCTCAAATGCAATCCCAAGCTTCCTTTACATATCAGATACCTACACAGCAACTTTTCTTTCAATATCTCATTCCTAACTAAAGTTATTGTCCATAAACCATTTTTTTCTTTTTTTAAAAAACATTGACCTTAACCCCAGTGAACTCAAATACAACCGAAACTTCTTTTCGATATAAGCTACAAATCCAGAACGTTTTGTCGCAATACTTCACTCCTAAGTTATTGAATGGACAACATTTTTCTATTTTTAGTAACAGCAACCTTGAACGTGACCTCAGTGACCCCAAATGCAATCCTAACCTTCATTTCCATATCCCACCCAACACATTTCATTGCAAAACATCATTCCTAACAAAAGTTATTGAGCGGAAACCATGAGTTTGACGCCGCCAATTCGCCAATCTAATAACCAAGCTTTAACTGCAATCCCGTTGGTTGATTTTCAAAAATGTTTGAGTATTAAATGGTACTTAATCCCAAATCACTCATGCAACTTTAAATTCTCTGTAACGTGACATCCTTTTGTTTTATTGCAATGCATTTGCTAATCAACCTGTGGAATTAAACAATGCAAATGGCTAGAAACGATTAAACATTTTTGGAATTTTGCAACAGCAGATTACAAAAGTAGATATAAAAGTCGAAGTCATTTTATTGTCGCACATCACGTTTAATGTCGCCATGAAATACAATGTGGGACCATTATATGACTGATATACCATCACAACACTTAACATTTCTATACAGCCCTATATGTAGCATTGCTCCTAAGCAGTACTTACTCTTTCTTGGTACCTCCTTTCATAATAATCCATGTCCGACTCCCCTGGTCGCTTCATGGCTGACATTCTCTCTGCCAGATCCTCATCTATTTCTGCGTCCTCATTTCCTGATAAAAGAAAGTGTTCCAGTTTAGGTTTAAGTACTTGCAAGCAATTTATCTTTATTACCTCCCCATTTCTTCCCCTGTCTACTATCAATACCTGAGCCAAGGCTTTGAAATCACCAAAATAGACAATACCACACAGAGATACGTTTTGGTTCACTGAGTCAAATTATGGAAAGAGTCAAAACTTCGCAAAACATTTGCGTACGCTTACTTATAGACCAAATATAATACTGTGCTCTTAATCTGAATAATGCTTACATTTCACTTTTTGCACTTATTTTTGCATTGTTCATCTGGATTTTTGCCATTTTTTTTCAGAATAGCTATAACTACAAACATATGTATAATCCAGACGGTATTTGTCATAGACTAACCTGAGAGAGCTTTCTGCTTCATCTTGTGATGCTTTGTTGACTCAACATTACCTCTGAGGAAGGATGATCGTACGATATGATTGGTTGATTTAAAAACTCCTCTGGTGGTGCGCCTACAAATTCAAAAAGTAACATATGTATCAATAATTAAATTACGGCGGGATAAATATCTGATTTTATAAACGCACACACACGCACACACACATAATTGCACCAAAAGAATAATTCTTAGTATTTTTGTGTGCAGTTCTAAGGACTATAGTCCCTTTACCATTTGAGCCCCGAGAAGAACCCCTCGTAGACTCGGCATTATGTGTTAACTCTGAGTAACCAGCTTTTGAAGTAAAAACAAGAGGTTATCATAATTACCTCCCTTTAGAAGAAAATTAACATACATAAAAATAGATTACCTCCCTTTTTGAAGTATATATATCTTTTCATAAAGATACATATAAATCATACAGAAATATATTTATTAAACACACCAAGTATTTTATGTATTTCTGTGAAGTTTTATGGAAATAGGACCAGACGTTTCGGAGGAGTAGTCATGACATGCTTTTACTATATAAAGCTTTATCAACAAAAATGCAGTAGCCAAGTTAAATGTCGAATCAAAATTAGTTTTGTTTAGGACAAACTATATGCCACGACAACCATTTTGGGAATAATACCAAATCAATATGACTTATGGTTTTTGAGAAATAGTCAACACGAAATTGCATTTTAAAATTATTGTTTATCTGTTACGGCCATTTTGAATTTATGATCTTTCTTGTCGTGCCCTTAATGGTTTATTCTCTTACTGCTCTGGCTTCTGCAAAGTCACTGAGTACCTTCATTGTGGCTTTCTAGGCTATTGTTTTTTTTTGTATTATATTTACACGAGCATATTTGTGTTTTACTTATATTGCCTATTGATGCTGCCTTGTTGGTTAGATATTAGATCATGGCGGGGATTTCTTTATTTACACTGTCCTATTTTAATGGGATGACAGTAGGGTAAGTGTGAGGTTTGGTGCACCCTAGAACCGGTTTAAACCCCCAGTGGCCTACTTTGCCACTGACCGTTCCAAGGCGGTAGCCCTATTGTCAACCCTTTTTGTGTTTGTGATGTCGTTTGCATTTATTATTGCTTTTGCCTTCTTGTTTGTCTGTTTGCGTGTTTGTTTCTGTGTTTTGTGGTTTACTGTCCTCCTTGAATGCTACTTTCCCTGTCCGATCTTTTTATATTTCTTTGATTTGTTTTACTTAGGACCAACTATATAACTCTATGTAACAAATATGGCCACTGACAGCCATGTTTAATGTTGAATCAAAATGATTTTCAACAAAAACCAGCATCATGTCATGCTGATCATTTTAGAAAAAGTCCCATATCAATATCACTTATAGTTTGCAAGAAGTAGTCGCTTAAAACTCTTTTTTTTAAATCTTTTTTTAGCCGTGGCGGCCATCTTGAATTTCCGTCCGACCTGAGATTTTGCTAGGATCAACTTTCAAAAAGTAGTCACTACAAACTTTTTTATTTTAGCTCACCTGAGCTGAAAGCTCAACGAGAGATATTGTGACCGCATTTCGTCCTTCATTCCATCCGTCCGTTAAACAATCTTCTTCTCTAAAAGCACTGGATGTACAATGAAACGCACAAGAAACGCAACACGGGAATTTTCCCTATATATTGTATGTACAATATGCTGCTGTTAATCGAATGGTACATGGCTACGTAAGACCTTTCCTTTTGGAAAAAAAACTAAAACAACACAAATTACAGCAAATAGTATTCCTTCAAATTTTCATTATTGACAAATTACGCGTTTGGCTCAAGCATGTGAGCAAACTTAGAATGCAAACTCTTTACGTTAAATACAGTACTGAACTGGCTCAGTTTTTCAAAGAGCAACTTCAACATTTATGAACTTCTCGTTACAAGGAGTAGTGTGATTCAAACGTCTACAACATCACAATTGTGTCTTTTCTCTAATTAACTGCAACTTTTTTTTACAATTTATTGTGACGATTTTGTATTCGTCTATATAATTAGCCCTGACTGAAAACGTTTTACTTACGTATATTATAACTTCCGGTTGATTTCTTGTTTCGCAAAACGGATTGAAATCGAACCAATCAAATGCACTGACCAATCATGCATTTTGTCCAATCAAATTAAACGACCAATCGGAACAGGGATGGCTCAGGACTGTATATAAGGCATTGCAGTCAGTTATACAAGTTCGTTGATATTCTGAAGCTGAAGCATCCAGAAGCTTACAGATTTCAAGGTAGCTAATTACAAGCACTTGGTAAGAACCTACTAGGTAATACTGTGGACGGCCTTGGGAGGTAGACCGAATAGAGCGAGCCCCAAAATATCAGCAGTAAATACTAGTTAGGCTATTTACCATATTGTTTTATATACATCAATTAATGCAATCATTTTATAATCATAGTTGCTCATTCTGTTAATTATATTGGCTGATTCGTTGTTTCTTAATAATCATTTTCTTCGAGCAAGTAGCTCAATCTGTAATTTGGAACAATCGCATTGCATTTGCGGCACAATTGTACAAGACCGCTCGGTACACGTTACAATTTGGTGGCAGCCGCGGGATCATATTGAGCAGCCCAATTTCAAAGTGAGCAGCTCAATTCTTATCCCACTGAGCAGCTCAATTTCTACAATAGCGAGCAGCTCAATTTTGTTTTATTGTTATGGCAAGTGCAATGCAATCGAGCACTGTCAATGAGTCAGCAATGGAGGATCTCAACAGTCAATCAGAGAATTGGAGGACCGTGTTAATCAGTACCAGATGGAGCTCATAAATTCTATGAATTCAAGTCGAATTGAGCATTCAACACCTTAGCCAACACAGAGGGAAAGTGCAGGTTTGAGACAACGCGCAAATGAGCCGAAAAATGAGCCAGCATCCAAAAATGAGCATGAGCATGTCACACCTTATGCTATGCAGGGAGCAAGGCCTAAAATGGTTTCATTTTCTTCTGCACTTGTTCATGAGCAAGTTGAGCAAACATCAATACCGCCGTAAGCAGCAGTCGCTAGCGCGGAGCAAACTGGACCGCTCATTGAGCAGAAATATGGTGATGACAAAAGCTACGGTAGGCATCATTATATGCAGAATACACATGAAAAGGCTCAGCATGAACCGTTGTTCTCACAAACTCAACACACAACATGCAAAGAGCAAGAAAAATCGAAAAGTCAGAAATATGAACAAATTGTAGTTGAGTCCCCAAAGTCAAAATTACGGTTAGAAGAGTATGATCAGAATATAGTTGAGACCCCAAAGTCAAAAATACCGTTACGTGCTCCCAAACAAGACTCGACATGTAAAGAAGATACACGGAGTGAGCAAAATTTAGAAACTGAGCCAGTTGTACGTTTAAGAGATATTGAGCCTAATATCACCTACAGAAAGCGTCGTATTACTGAATCAAACAATGAGCAGAAGCAAGATTTGAACGATTTGCTCTCATACAGTGAAAAGCCATCAGTAACTGTTAAGCCAGCAACTTACGACGGAAACACATCTTGGCTCGATTACAAGTCACATTTTGATGCATGTGCATCTCTTGGTAAATGGACTGAGCCAGAAAAGGCACTTTACCTTGTAGTTTCGTTGCGTGGCCAGGCACAGGCTGTTCTTGGTGATTTGAATGAAGAGACACGCAAATACACCGATCTGGTCACTGCACTGAATGAGCGATTTGCTCCTCCTAACCAGATGGAACTACATCGAGTTCAACTTAGATAGAGACGACAAAGAGCTTCTGAGTCATTACCTGAGCTCGGTCAATGTAAAAGGAGATTGACACATTTGGCGTATCCTACTGCTCCAGCCGATGTAAGAGAGACACTGGCAAAATAGCAATTTATAGATGCTCTTGTAGATTCAGATATGCGTTTAAGGATTAAACAGTCAAGACCAGTTAATCTCAATGATGCTTTACGCCATGCCATTGCGCTCGAGGCATTTGCTAAAGCTGAGCTAAAGAGCAAAGACTCGCAGGGGTATCTGCGGCCATTGGCTCAATCAGAGGAGGGTAGCAGTTCAGGTGATATGAAGAAACTGATGGTGACCATGACTGAGCTACAGCAGTCCATGCAAGCTATGGAGGGTAAGATTAATGAGTTGGAGAAAAAGCCAATAGATAATAGTAGAAGCAGAGCCCAGCTCAAAACGGACTACAGTGATAGAAAGAAGCATGTGAATGTTACAACTGTGGCAAAATGGGACATTTTAAGCGTGATTGTCGTACAAACCGGAGTGAGGAAGAAAATGCCGGACAAGTGAGTTCAGATAGGAATAAACGACACATCTCACCGAGGAGAGACAGTGTTGGACAAAAAGATGTAACGAGACTAGCTGGTGATTCTGGGATGTACGTAAAGATATACATTGGTGGTAAAGAGCTGAGGTTGCTCGTCGACATAGGAGCGACAGTTTCACTTCTGTCAACTGACGTTTATGATGCAGTACGGAACACTGAAAGTTGTGGTCCATTGCTCACAAAAATAAGGCGACAAATATTGTCAGCCACAAATGAGCCCCTTGAGGTACACGGTAAATCGTTAATACCTGTAGTTGTGGGCACGTACATTTATAAACAAGATTTTGTCATTGCAAAATTGACATTTGACGGTGTACTCTGTCTCGATTTCATGACGAATAACAAATGTGTCACTGAGTTAGAAAACAAGACACTCAAAATAGGCAGTCAGACTGTGCATATGGTGTCTGAAGGTTCATATGGTTGCTACAGAATCGCTGTTAGTGACACTTTGAACATACCACCTCGGTCAGAAATTATTGCATATGGTAATTTATGTTTATCTGAAGGAGCAACTGTCCCAAATGGAATAGGACTAATTGAACCCGAGGAAAGGTTCTTGCAGACAGATCGAGGAATAGTGGCGAAAGCTCTTGTGACCAATGAGCAAACAGTTCCATTACGGAGTATGAATGTTTCAAACGACGTAAAAGTAATTAGATCTGGTACTATTGTTGCCTCACTGAGTCATGTTGATCAAGTTATTACAAAACAGACAAATGCATGTAATACGGAAGCAACACAGTTATCACCTGCTCTGCAGGACGTGCTCGCGAGAGCAAGCGAGGGACTCACACATCAACAAACCAAGCAAGTCGAAAAGCTCCTGTTACGACACTCAACCTTGTTTGCTAATGATGATACAGAGCTTGGGAGGACAGGTTTTGTTAAACATAGCATTAATACAAAAGACAGAACACCTATCAAACAACCACTAAGGAGAATTCCGGTACATATGCAGCCAGACGTCGATAAACACATCGACGATATGTTAGATAGGGGAGTAATTGAGCCGTCCGTCATCGAGCCCGTGGGCGTCAGGCATAGTGTTGGTTAAAACAAAGGACGGGAGCACACGCTTCTGTGTTGATTATAGAAAGCTCAATGCCTCTACAATAAAGGACGCGTATCCACTTCCACGTATTGATGAGTCGCTTGATCACTTGTCAGGATCGTGTTGGTTTTCAACTCTCGATCTTTGCAGTGGATATTGGCAAGTCGAATGTGAGCAACAAGATAAACCCAAAACAGCGTTTGTAACAAAGCGAGGACTCTTTGAGTTCAATGTCATGCCGTTTGGACTTTGTAATGCACCTGCAACATTCGAGAGGCTCATGGAAACTGTGCTCTGTGGGTTACAATGGGACATATGCCTTATATATCTTGATGATGTGATAGTGACCGGTAAATCATTAGAAGATATGATGAGTAACTTGGGACGAGTTTGTGAGCGCTTGTCTTCAGCAAGCTTGAAGTTAAAAGCTAAAAAGTGCCATTTGTTCAAAAGGGAAGTAGAGTTCCTTGGCCATATCATCTCGCCTGATGGTATATCTACTGACCCCAAGAAAATACAGGTTGTTCGAGATTGGGAAGAACCAACAACAGTCACAGATTTGCGCTCTTTTCTTGGTTTATGTGGTTATTATCGGAGGTTTATCAAAAACTTTGCCTGTATTGCAAAACCTTTGCATAAACTGACAGAGAAGAGCAAGCCGTTTGCTTGGAGTAGGGAATGTCAAGAAGCTTTTGATACTCTCAAGTGTAAACTGACACAAACACCCATTCTAGCATACCCGGATTTTTCAAAACCATTTATACTGGACACGGACGCCAGCGATTTAGCTATAGGAGCTGTTTTATCCCAGGTGCATGGAACTGAAGAGAAAGTAGTTGCATATGCTAATCGAGCACTCTCTAAGTCAGAAAAGAAGTACTGTGTAACACGGAAGGAACTTTTGGCTGTTGTAAATTTTGTAAAGTATGTTCGTCATTATTTATACGGAAGGCCATTTGTAGTGCGTACGGACCACGGATCACTTCGCTGGCTGCTCAATTTTAAAAATCCAGAAGGACAATTGGCTCGATGGCTAGAGGTATTGAGTACCTATGACATAACCATTGAGCATCGTCAAGGAAGCAAGCACGGAAATGCAGATGCACTTAGTTGGCATGTTTGCAAACAATGTGACTTTGGCTCATCCGAATCAGAAACGGTAAGGGTAATGGAGAATCAGAATACAAATGAACCTTTACCAAGCGGTACATTTGAGCACAATCAGTCGGTGTCGTTGAAACAACTACAACAGAGCGACAATGACATAATGATGGTAAGGTCGTGGGTAGAGAACCAAATCACACCAAGACCTAAGGATATCAACTCTGGTGGAGTTATGATAAAGTCATTATGGTCTCAACATAGCATGCTAGACGTTAAGGACGATATCCTATATCGAAAATGGAAAGACCCTAAGGGAATTACATTTCAAGCTGTCATTCCAATGACTGAACGACGTAATGTGTTGCAGTTCTGCCATGATCATAGCACAGCTGGACACCTAGGTGTGAAAAAGACGCTGAGCAAGATTCGGCAATCATTTTACTGGCCAGGGTTGCAAACAGATGTGAGGCATTACATTGCTGGATGTGATAAATGCTCACGGATCAAACACCTAACGAAAACAAAACGAGCTCCGATGCAAATAGTTGGAGCTGGGCTACCTATGGAGAGGATAGCCTTGGATATATTGGGTGAGCTGCCAGTTACTGGTCGCGGTAATTGATATATCTTGGTTGTCTCAGATTATTACACAAAATGGACAGAGGCATTTGCTATGCCAAATATGGCAGCAAGAACTGTTGCTGAGCTTCTAGTGAGAGACGTTATTGCAAGATTTGGGGTCCCGTCAGCCATACATTCAGACCAAGGAAGGCAGTTCGAAGGGCATCTATTTACAGAAATGTGCAGACTGTTGAATATTAAGAAAACACTCACAACGCCATATCATCCGCAGTCAGATGGTATGGTAGAGAGATTTAATAAAACTCTCGCAAAGATGCTGAGCTCGTATGTCAATGAGCACCACACAGACTGGGATATGCATATACCATTTGTCATGATGGCATATAGGTCTGTCGAGCATGAAACAACGGGATGTAGTCCAAACTATCTTATGCTAGGCCGAGAAGTCGCCACACCCTGAGACATTGAGTTTGAGATGCCAACATCTGTGAAAACTATTCCAGGGAATCAATGGGCATGGGAGCTGAAGGAGCGTTTAGAAACAGCTCATACGTTTGTAAGACAACATGTCCAAGGTGCAATGTTGAGGCAGAAATCGCTTCATGATCAGAAGCTGAGTTGGCAAACATTCAAAACAGGTGATGAGGTGTATGTGTATTTTCCAAGACATCTGCCTGGGCATTCCCCAAAACTTACGAGTTTCTGGAAGGGGCCGTTTAAAGTGATAGACAGATATTCAGATGTGACGTACAACGTTCTGTGTGGCTCACGAGGAAAACCACAAGTGATTCATGTGGATAGGATGCGACTGAAAAGAGGACAGACATTGCAAGATGAAGTCCCGTCAGCTCAAGGTGATGTGCATTTGGATTTAGACATAAACGGCACAGTCGAGCAAAGTAGTGAACCTGAAACTGAAGTTTCAGGCTCGGCAGACAATACAGGCTCGAAAGAAAACTTAGAGCATACGACGCCTGCAAGTTCGTAGAGGTCAAGACGACCACCTGCATGGCTAGCAGATTATGCGACTGAATATTAGTATAGATACATTTAGTCTTTATTGTTGTTCAGTTATGGTAATAAATTGAAAATCAGACTTAGTATTGCTTGATAATACTGCTAAAATAATGTTGATTGTGATTAATTTTGATGATTTGAATTACATTAAAATCTGGGTTAAAATTAATAGAACATATTGTTTTTTTCTCCGTGTACTGAACTTTATACATACAAATATTGCATTTATTTGGAATCTGCAATTTGTTGACCAACTGAAGTAGTTAGCAGTGATTCAAGTCGAGCACACCTGATGCTTATTTTCTAATTAACGTTTGTCTGTTTTATGAGAATAATTGTGAAATCATTCAGATTATGTTACGTTTGTTAATCAAACATGGTGTTAATGTTAATGATGATTTTAACAATACGAAAGTACACTTCAGTCATTAAAATAAAACTACATTTCTAAAAAAATCAATAAAATAAAAAATCGTTTGATTATTGTTGTTTGTATATGTCATGCGGGACGCATGAAAATCAGAGGCGTGGGTAGTGTGACGATTTTGTATTCGTCTATATAACTAGCCCTGACTGAAAACGTTTTACTTACGTATATTATAACTTCCGGTTTATTTCTTGTCTCGCAAAACAGATTGAAATCGAACCAATCAAATGCATTGACCAATCATGCATTTTGTCCAATCAAATTAAACGACCAATCGGAACAGGGATGGCTCAGGACTGTATATAAGGCATTGCAGTCAGTTATACAGGTTCGTTGATATTCTGACGCTGAAGCATCCAGAAGCTTACAGATTTCAAGGTAGCTAATTACAAGCACTTGGTAAGAACCTACTAGTTAATACTGTGGACGGCCTTGGGAGGTAGCCCGAATAGAGCGAGCCCCAAAATCTCAGCAGTAAATACTAGTTAGGCTATTTACCATATTGTTTTATATACATCAATTAATGCAATCATTTTATTATCATAGTTGCTCATTCTGTTAATTATATTGGCTGATTCGTTGTTTCTTAATAATCATTTTCTTCGAGCAAGTAGCTCAATCTGTAATTTGGAACAATCGAATTGCATTTGCGGCTCAATTGTACAAGACCGCTCGGTACACGTTACAAATTTATCTTGGGATTTGTTTGGAATATTATGTGCAATTAAGTCTGCAGTATATACAATATATAGCGGAAATTCTCGTGTTGCGTTTCTTTTGCGTTTCAGTATAGATCTCTCATATATTGTATGTAGCATTAGCTTATGGTCCCCTACAAAGTTTGTTCAAATGCTGACCCTGGGGTCAAATTTAGCGATCTACGTTAGTAAAGTAAGAAAATCTGTGTGTTTCTTATATATTGTCTGTCTCTTTTGGTGTCTCCATATATACACAAGAAGTAGTGTAATATCTCTCTCTATATATATATATTTATTGCACGCTTTGGTTGAAAACCAATTCTAACTCCACAAATGAGATATAGGTTCCTATAGAAACCACAGCGTCCGAACGCAATGGCATCGCAGGTCCGCACTGTACTGCAAACAAGGACTTGATAATACAATGAAAGAGGCAAAACACAGCAGAAAGGTAGGTGAAGACAGGGTTACCTACTTGGAACGGTCAGTAGGCAATAAGGCCTACTGGTTAGCTTAAATCGATTTTGTATGCGCACAATCCTCGCTATTATCCTGTCTTCAGCGCCCAAATAGACAAGACCGTGTAAACAAAACTACACCCATCAAAAGAAATTCTCTAACAATAAAGTCCACATCCAGAGAAACTAACTTAAGAAACACATACAAAATAATAAACATCTCAGAATGTATTCAGAATCGTACTGAACAACCATAGTAGTTAAAGAGAAAACCAATCTAGGGCACGACCAGAAAACCCAAGGGACGAACGCTCATGCATCCACCTCCCTTAGTTGAGATTTCAGTAGGTACAATCATAGAGTCCCATCTATTTGATATTAAATTTTCTGTGGACCTAGACCAAATATGTACTATAAATTATAAAAATAAAATTAAAGATATAAACAATCTTTTGATTAGGTGGTCAAAGAGGATTCTCTCACCAATTGGTAAAATTACAGTTATAAAGAGCCTAGCAATTCCAAAAATAACTAATTTCAACATTACCCAATCCCCACCAACAGGTAATAAATGAATTAAAATCTTTAGTCTTTAACTTCGTGTGGAGTGGTAAAAAAGACAAAGTAAAACGTCAGGTTATATATCAAGACAAAAATCGAGGCGGTTTAAAAATGATCGATATCGAATGCTTTTTTAAATCTTTGAAAATAACCTGGATAAGACGGCTTCTAAAAAGTGAAAATAACTGCTTGAACATTGTCCAAGAAATGTACCCATGGATAAAGCAGTTTACTTGCTTTGGCATAAATGATATAGATAAACATTTAAAAACATTGGATAATACTTTCTGGAAAGATGTCTTTGAAAGTTATAAATATTATCTACGTAACATTCCACCAAGCGTATGTTATCAGTTGCATGGTGTTCCTTTTTGGTACAATGAAGATATAAAGGTCGGAGGCTCAACAATTTTTTTCAACCACTGGTTCTCAAAAGGAGTTATTTCAATCAATGACCTGATTGATGATTACGGCAATGTATCACCTTTTCATGTCTTTAAAGAAACTTGTGGAATGAAATCCATTTTTTTAGAATATAAAGGTGTTATAGCTTTAATTAAAAGGTTACTACACTCACATAAATTCCCACAGTCTATAAACAAGGGTAAAAACCCTATAATCCCATTTTATCTATCGATTATTTTAAAAGACATTAAAGGAAGCAGATCAATCTATGATGCAATGATAATGAAAAATATAATCCCACCGGCGGTAACGAAGTGGAACGAAGAACTTAATAGTAGACACCTGAATTGGTACAAAATATTTGCTTTAACATTTAAAATAAACCAAGATGTAAGACACCAATGGTTTCAATACAGGGTCAGCCATAGGATTCTGGGTACCAATTATCTACTTAAAAAAATGAACATTGCTGATTCAGATATGTGTTCTTTGTGTAATAAAACTGTGGAAACAATTAAACATCTCTTTTATGGCGAAGTTTCAAAATTGTTTTGGTCAAACTTGTCTACTTTCATTAATAGCAAATGTACTGAGACTGTAACCAACTGGTCAGACTCCGATATTTTATTAGGGAATGACAAATTAGATATTATACTAAACAAGATTTTAGTATTAGGAAAATATGATATATTCTTTCAAAAACAAAATAATTCTGCATCATCATTTACAAATTGTATTTACTATTTTAAAACAGTTTATAAAACTGATAAATACATTGTTTTTAAAAACTCAAAAGATACATATTTTCATAAAATATGGGGCCGATATGAAAAAATCTTTTCTGAACCATAATATTGTGAATCTGGACACTTGCTGCAATATATAGCATTTACCTTTTGCCCTTCCATTTTCTACATTATCTTTTTTCAAGTAGGTTTTTCCATTATATACACATTTTTTCTTCTTGAGTATAATTACCATGCCATTTTTTTTCTACCAAAAGCCTTCACTATGTTTCTTTTTCCAAAATATATTGAATGAATGTTAATGTAATAAAGGGGTATGACAAACACTAAACTTTACATAACCATTCATTCTACTGCTTTTAATAAAATATTTACTTTATCATGTTGTTTAAATGATAACTAGATACCTGTCATTACCCCTTAATAATCTACACCATGATGTGAGATATAGCATATACATTTTTCTTGTATAAGTAAAAACAAGTACACATTTCATGTCAATATGCATTGAATCATACATCATAATTCATATACTTAGAAAAAAAAACTTTCTATCCATTACTTGGTCATGGGTGTCATGGGTGGAGTACACGTTAATAATTTACAGAGCGTTATATAAGCTGAGTGCGCGATGCTAAACGCTTATAATTTACAGAGATTTAGATACTAAAGAGGAGATTCATAGTCTTCCTGCAAACACCCTCAGTTTAAAAATATCATGCCACATACTCTTAACGTTTATAAACAAACATGAGGCATATTCTATTTCTTTGAACTCTGTAACAAAAAAGGCAAGATCATATGAATTACCGCCCTTAAAGCAGCTGTGTAAACTATGTTCTTGACATTAATACGATTACAACGCTGTCGCAACCAACTAAAATGATGATTTTCTTTTTATATACCCATGACCTGACGAAATGGTAGACAGAGAAAATTCCCCAGTTAACAACTCTCGTATGCAAATTTAACACGTCTGTTACTGTTTTGTATTGTTTATAAATAAATGCATACACTATTGTAAGATGCATCGGGGATGGACCTCCCCGACCCCCATGCACCAATGACGGGGAGAATAATGGATCACCAAATGGTGGTTGAAAATTAAAAAAAAAGAACGGGTTGATACCGTCTGTATTTTCTTACAGTTAATGTTTATGAGTGTATGTATTGGAGAATACATTCAAAGGCATGCCATTAAGAGTCTGGTTGAGTCCAGAAATAAGATCAGATCGGGTTGATACCGTCTAGTTTGTCTTATTCAGCCTTCAATATTAACCAAAGGAAACAGAAAGTGATCAAGTCATACAATATTTCCAGAGTTGAAAACGTACGTGTAACTCAGTCGTTGTGTAGACAGCGATGTATAGACCGTCGTCCGTTAACTTTTGCCTCGTTAAGACGATAGAACCTTCTTTTTCCATCAGATCTTTACCAAATTTTACCAGATTGTTAATATTGATGAAAGCTTCGATCTTTTCAAACTCGTCCGAGCTTTCGTTGATATCAACAATCTGGCGGAGTTTGGGAAAGATCGAATACAAAATAAAGGCGATAGAGTGTTCACAAGGCTGAAAAGGGCATTTTGCAATAATTCAAGGGCACATAACTCAGTTCCGATATAGCTGGTTTTCGAATTATTCCAATCTTTTATTGATATTAACAATCTCTTAAAAGTTTGGTAAAGATCAGATGAAAAACGAAGGCCCTATCGTCTTAACGAGGCAAAATATAGCATGTTTAACTAAATCAAGGGCCGTAACTCCAGTGTTACTAGTCCGATCTGGCTGGTTTTCAAACATTTCCGAGCTTCTACTGATATAACAATCTGGTAAAATTTGATAAAGATCTGATGAAAATTGAAGGCCCTATCGTCTTAACGAGGCAAAGTATAACATTTTATACTTAATCAAGGGCCATAACTCCGTTGTTAATGGTTTGAGATGACTGATTTTTAAAATTAACCGAGCTTTCATCAATATTAACAATCTGTTAAAGTTTAATAAAGATCGGATAAAAAATAAAGGCCATATCGTCTTAACGAAGCAAAATATAGCATTTTTAACTAAATCAAGGGCCGTAACTCTGGTGTTACTGGTCAGATCTGGCTGGTTTTCGAACTTGTCTGAGCTTTTATTGATATTAACAATCTAGTAAAGATTGGTAAAGATCGAATGAACAATGAAGGCCCTATCGTCTTAACGAGGCAAAATATAGCATTTTAACTAAATCAAGGGCCATAACTCCGTTGTTAATGGTTCGAACTGACAGATTTTTAAACATGTCCGAAAATTTATTAATATTAACAATCTGTTAAAGTTTAGTAAATATCGGATGAAAAATGAAGGCTCTATCGTCTTAACAAAGCAAAATATAGCATTTTTAACTAAATCAAGGGCCGTAACTCCGATGTTACTGGTCCGATCTGGCTGGTTTTCCTATATCTCATTTTTGTCTGAGCTTTCATTGATATCGCAAGTTAACAATCTTGTAAAGATTGGTAAGGATCGGATGTAAAATGAAGGCCCTATCGTCTTAACGAGGCAAAATATAGCATTTTAAGTAAATCAAGGGCCATAACTCCGTTGTTACTTGTTTGATCTGACTGATTTTTAAACTTTTCTGAAAATTCATTGATATTAACAATCTATTAAAGTTTAGTAAAGATCGAATGAAAAAAGAAGGCTCTATCGTCTTAACAAAGCAAAATATAGCATTTTTAACTAAATCAAGGGCCATAACTCCGTTGTTACTGGTTTGATCTGATTGATTGTTAAACTTTTCCAAAAATTCATTAATATTAACAATCTATTAAAGTTTTGTAAAGATCGAATGAAAAATGAAGACTCTATCGTCTTAACAAAGCAAAATATAGCATTTTTAACTAAATCAAGGGCCGTAACTCCGGTGTTACTGGTCCGATCTGGCTGGTTTTCAAACTTCCTAATCTCATTTTTGTCTGAGCTTTCATTGATATTAACAATCTTGTAAAGATTGGTAAGGATCGGGAGTAAAATGAAGGCCCTATCGTCTTAACGAGGCAAAATATAGCATTTTAAGTAAATCAAGGGCCATAACTCCGTTGTTACTTGTTTGATCTGACTGATTTTTAAACTTTTCTGAAAATTCATTGATATTAACAATCTATTAAAGTTTAGTAAAGATCGGATGGAAAATGAAGGGTCTATCGTCTTAACAAAGCACAATATAGCATTTTTAACTCAATCAAGGGCCATAACTCCGTTGTTACTGGTTTGATCTGATTGATTGTTAAACTTTTCCGAAAATTCATTAATATTAACAATCTATTAAAGTTTTGTAAAGATCGAATGAAAAATGTAGGCTCTATCGTCTTAACAAAGCAAAATATAGCATTTTTAACTAAATCAAGGGCCGTAACTCCGGTGTTACTGGTCCGATCTGGCTGGTTTTCAAACTTCCTATATCTCATTTTTGTCCGAGCTTTCATGAATATAACAATCTGGTAAGTATTGGTAAATATCGGATGAAAAATGAAGGCCCATTGTCTTAACGAGACAAAATATAGCATTTTTAAATAAATCAAGGGCAGTAACTCCGTTGTTACATGTCCGATCTGCTTGTTTTCGAACTTGTCCGAGCTTTCATTGATAGTAACAATCTGGTAAAGTTTGGTAAAGTTCGGAAGAAAAATGGAGGCCCTATCGTCTTAACGAGGTAAAAATTAAAGGACGGATGACGGACAATTCGCCATCCCATAAGCTCTGCTGGCCATCGGCATGTAGAGCTAAACATAAAGTTACTAAACTGAACCCACGAACCAAGGTATTTTATGAGAAAGCAAAATAACAAGTGGACTATTGGTTCATGAAAGGAAGTTGTGTAAAGATTTTTTCTACTTTTAGTAACGATGGCAATATTCATTGATGGGTATAGACAATTTAGATAAATCTGGAAACGATGAGACAATTATGAGACAATTATTTTGATCCAAAGTTTCAAAACAATTGGGTCATTGGTTCATGAGAAGAAGTTTAAAGATTGTTTTATTTTTAGTAAAGGCAGCCATATTTGTCGACGGACAATTTATATGATTCTAAGACAGGACCATGCAAGGATGCTTCCTGTGAAGTTTCGTCAAATTCTGCCCAGCAGTTTCTGAGAAGAATTTGTTTCAATGTTTTCTATTTTTAATAACAGCGGCCATATTTGTTGACGGATCAGAATGGTTTGTATAAATCTGAGAGTGGACCATACAAGATTTCTTCATATTCTATATGTACCATGCAGTTTATGTGAACAAGTTGTTTTAAGATTGATTTTATTTTTAGAACTGGTAGCCACATTTGTTGACGGATCGGGACAATTTGTATAAATCTGAGAGATGAGCATGCAAGGTTCTCCCTGTGAAGTTTCGTCAAATCCTGCTCAACAGTTCACGAGAAGTCGTTTAAAGATTTTCTGTTTTTAGTAACGGTGGCCATATATGTTGACGGAAAAAATACAAACAAAATCATTTGGTAGAGAACCCTCTGCCCACTCCCAGACCAACCTCTTTTGATGATGGATGTGTGCGGAGTGGGTGTCAAGGTGGGCAGCATGCACCACTGCAACGGTGTTAGAATAAAAGACATATACAAAATAAAAAATAAAAAGTTGGTGAGTTTCAGGTGGGTTTCAGTGGGGTAGGGTGGGTTTCAGTGGGGTAGGGGTGGGAGTTTGTGTGAAGGGAGCTCATGCTCATGCCCCAGTAACAACATATTGGATGTTCTCTTATTGCATATTTCATAAGTTAAGTTGGGCTCTATGGGTGCCAGGGAGCCCATGATTTGTTGCGCTTCAATTACGTATGCACCCAAGGAGATAACGCTATAAGGAATCCCATTTCAAAATGTGATATGAAATGGGACATTGCACATTTTACGTCTATCCAAATTTGGGTTCCATGGGAGCCCAGGAAATGCAACACAAATTCCTTATGTAGAACTTATAATACTGTATCAGAAAGGTGATGGTCAAATTGTGTTGCGCTAGGACAAGGACTGTACGTGATATAGACCTGTAAACACAGGCAAAGGTTGATGTGAAGTGGGACACTGATGCAAACGCCGACGTGATTACATAAGCTCTCTTATCTTTCGAATAGTCAAGCTAAAGATGGGAATACACACCTACACCATTTGGGTCCAATCTCAAATACCCGTCCATAAGTGACGAGAACCCTGTAAGTCCGACCATGGCTTGATACGGCACATCTTGTCCGACAGGATGACCACGTGCCATTCTCTCCTCCTTGGTTTCCACAATCATCGTGTTGGCGCTATGGCTGGCCACCCCAACACGTGTATGAGCTTTTGAATCATGTACACTTACACCCACATGCCGATATACAATCTTTATTTGTGGTATGTAACGTGCTCGGAGGATCGACTCCGATACACGAGACCACCCGGTTACCATCCGACAGGCGGGGCTAAGGGAAAGTGTCGTGCTTAAGAATACACCACCAACACTCAGGCACATGCGAGGTTTGAATTGGGGTCTTTGAGCCACGTCAACACCAATTAAATTATAAACTCTCCATAGATTGTTAAAAGATTTTGTGTGGCAGATGAGAAGATAAAGTGGCCGATAACTGCATCTTATTTCACTTAAAGGGACAATGTCCGTAACTTTTTGCTTACACAACACAAAATAATTACCCTAACAAACATCAACCATTATTGAATATTTACTAAATAAACCAAGATTAAATGAAGGAATTCACGGAATTTGACGCTTCGTGGGGTTGAACTCGTAACCCACACTAAAATTACTCTCGCGGGTTCGCAATAGTCTAGCTCGCTCCCAACTGAGCTAAACGGGCCAGATGTATTACGTAAGACATACTGTATAGAAAACCTAATGCGCTAATGGATGTCACGTGATCAGCACAAGCTGTAAATATTGTGGGTCCCACATTGTTTACAAATAATAAATACAACTTTTTTTTTCTTCAAATTCACGAATGTATTACTACCAACTTATATAGGTCTATGCTCATGTTTTCATGTATACAATTCATTGAATAAAAATCAGACAGTTATTTGGTGATGCGTGAAAAGGAATGGACGTTTAAATTTTGCTCTGACAAAAATTGTGTTTTTATGTGATAATAAATGGATACAACTTTTGGATGTTATTTTAAACAACAACACAATGCAGATAAGTCTTTTATAAACTATAGGTGAAAGAAAAAACACCAAAGGTTTTGGGGAAAGTTGTATTTTCGTTCAAAAACTCATTTCCTTTGTTTGAAAAAAAAAATGAAAATCTAAAAATCGAGTGAGATGTTTTCACCTTCGATAATATAACGGTCATCATAAATGGTTTATATATAGTTACTATTAAAGCCACCAATTATGACGGAAAATCTGTACACCGAGTTTGAGCCTGTGGCTATAAGTTAAAACACAGAGGTCAAAGTGCCCGTTACATCTGTAATTGATCACCAAGTTGATTGCCCATCAAGTATGACCGTGTCTCCAATGGCCACAAATACCAATCAGACACTGATTGATCCCAGCCCATTTGACCAAGACGAAAGTGCGGATCTCACAGAATACCATCGCCTTATTCAACTTGTGCGAGATTTCCCGAGTACGCTATTTATTGACCGCCTACTCATGGACTACCATCAGTGCGAGTCTAATCTAGATAAATCCCGAATCATGCTTTTTGACGTCATCAGAGATTCAGACGATTTTCCGTTCGACGTCAATTGTGAGCTAAAACGTCGAGTCACACGTCAAGGAGACTCGGCCGCGACGAAGTTAGCCACCGACATACACACGCTTCTGGCTGTTATCGACGGTGGTGATGTAGCGTGTGTTAAGGAAATGATAAGTTCCAGAAAACCAAGCCGTCTCAGCTCTGTGACCCGACAAACAATAAAAACCCATTCACCATGTCACTCTAGTAATAAATGTGAATGCGAAGCTGAGCTTAAAATACTCAAAGAAACTGTCATTAGCCTCCAAGCCGATATGTTGCTTATTAAGCAACGAAACGCAGCTACTAAAAATATACGCAACAATGACTTTAAGCTGATGCAAGGCTCCATAGATGACCTACAAAAAGGTGTGGACGGTATAAAAACTGACACCGTTTTCCCAACTGCTTTGAAGGACATGAAGTTGGATTTGATAAACCACTCCCAACATTTACTGTTATTGCAAAACAATGTTATAAATCTCAAAAGTGTGTTTAATGACTTTAAATCACAAGTGAGTGCTGGCTCCAACAGTCATGCTATACCGGTTCCTCATACTCAGATACCAGAGTGCAATACAAACACCCCAATAACCCCTCCCACACTCATACCCTCTACCCAAACTAGTGTACCAATCCCAGTGCCCAATACGGGCGATACAGTTTTGCAGTCTGCTTCTGTGTATGAGGACATATTATTTGCAGAATCACATCCGCCACAACAAACGGAGCTTTATTCAGCCGTTGTAAATAACCAGTTCAATGTTAATGATACCGCCACGAGCGATCATGAGAATGACCAATTATTTGGTAATCTAGTAATCCCCACCATTGTTAATACAAAGTCGCGCGAACCAAAAAAACAATATGGACATAAACATAAAAAACGCGGACGTACTTTAAGAGAAGTCAATTTCGGCATAATAAACCGAGAAATGGCCACGTCCACTGGTGTTAACCACAGATTTAGTATTGGCAACCCCGATGTTGATACGGCGAGGTCATACGCGGATGAAGCGGACGACTTTCAAAAGTATGTCGTGAGACGTCCTAAACGGTTTTATGTAGGAGGCTTTCAGTCGAATATTACTGAGCCCGTGATCAAAAGCTATATTGAAAAGCGCGGTCTAAAGGTTTCCAGGGTTACAATATTTAGGAAACCTAGATACGGAAACTCTGTGGTTATTCGCGTGCATATTGAAGATGACGAGAACGCTTGTTATGTGACAGACGATCCCTGTTTTTGGCCCGAAGGAGTTACCTGCAAACCATGGGTTTCGTATGGTTCATATAAAGCTCGTCACAATGACTTTGTTAATGACAATCCGAACAGTTATAACTCTAATAGGTTCTCACAAACGTCGAAATACACGCGAGCTGAGTGGGGCCGGGTCAATTACACGGACTCGAACCGTTATGCAGCGCTTGAATCTGACTGTGATCTTGATTACTAGTAATCATGTCAGGCTCTAGAAACATATGTCTTAATATTGCTACATGGAATGCGACCGGAATAATGTCTAGCGCGAGTTATTTGAGCGATTTTTTACAAAACAATTATATAGATGTTTGCGGCATTGCCGAACACTGGTTATTCAATCACGACTTACATTTTCTTGATTGTATTAACAATAATTGTTCATGTCATTCAATATCTGATCCTGATCTCATGTTGCCTAGCAACCGGAGAGTTGGTAAGGGTGGGATATGCATATTCTGGAATAAGCGTTTAAATGACATTGTTTCACCTTTACACATTGACAGTAAATACGTTTTAGGCATCCAGATAAAGCCTACCACAGGACATTCTATATTTGTATTTCAATTATACTAACCATGTAAAAACCACTCTATTGCCACGTATAATAGCTGTATAGACGAAATAGAGACTTTATTATGCATATACAAAACAAAGGGTATAACATTTTTAATGGGAGATTATAATACAGAATTAGCTTCTCGAAACCAACGCGATTTTAAACTTGATAGTCGAGGAAAACTGCTGGTAGATTTGATGCTTAATTATAGTTTGCTAGCCGTAAATGCCCTCGAGTTATGCTCCGGAGCAGAATTTAGTAATGTACCATATAACAGTGACCGTGAGACACTCATTGATCACATACTAATCCAATCAGAAAATATTGAAATGATAAAATCATGCCGAATTATGGACGATAATTGCTTAAATGTTTCAACCCATCGCCCGATAGTTTGCAAAATCGAATGCGAAGTTGAAAATATATCTCGTTCAAACAATACGTATCATAATATTAATTGGCATAACGTTAAACAGAAAAACATAGATAATTACACACATTTCTTAAATAACGACAAAACGTTAAATATGTTGCTTTTATCACAGATATCTTCGTTGGATGACGTTGACTCATTTTATTCAGCCATCGTTAATGTAGTAAACAATGCGACAAATAGATGCATTCCTATATTAAAGTTCAAACCATTTATAAAACCGTATTGGAATCGCGAATTAACAAATTTACACAATGAAATGAATCTAAAAAGGGTTAATTGGTTAAATGAAAATCGCCCACGCAATGTTTCATCCGCAAGCTATAAAAATTATAAGGCATCGAAAAATGTTTTCCGCAAAACTCATCGTGCCACCGTCCAAAATTATCTATCTAGCTTAGAGCGAGAAATTGATATAGCGGCGGAAATGGACAATAATGAGTTTTGGAAATTGATTAATAGACGGAAAAGAAATAAAAAAGTAGAAACTACCCTTAAAATGAATTTTAATGGACAATCTTGCGAAAATCCCATCGATATAAATATGGGCTGGAAAAATTATTTTTCCGAACTCTACACGCCTAAAGATAATAGTTTTGAATCCGCTCATGCAAATTCATGCGATGAAGAGTTATCGAACATTAAGTCGCAATTAACTTATCATCGGTGCGACGATATCGTTATAACTATATATATGGTTGAAAAGGCATTAAAATCCTGTAAAAAGAAAAAAGCCTGTGGCAATGATCTCATTTATTACGAAAATATAATTTACGGTGGTCCGATTTTACTTGCCGTTATTACAAAATTATTCAATTATATGTCGTCATTGTCACATATACCCGTTGATATGAAAAAGGGTATTATTTCAACCCTTTACAAAGGAAATAATAAAAACAAAATGGACCCTAATAGTTACAGGGCTATTTCTCTCTGTTCTACCATGTTAAAGGTATATGAAAAAGTGTTACTTAACATTTTAGAACAGTCTAGTACGCTCAAGTTTAACACATTACAAGGAGGATTTCAAAGAAATATTAATTGTAAAATGACGTCCTTTCTCTTACGTGAAAGTATCTACTTTGCAAAAGAAAACAGTTCTAAACTTTTCACTTGCTTCCTGGACGTGAGACAAGCATTTGACCACGTTTCTCATAGCATCTTGATGCTGAAACTGTATAGGACGGGGATTAAAAAATCTATTTTTAAAATTATTCTAAGTATGTTTGAAAATGTTTATAGCTGTGTTAAATCACAAGGCCAATCCTCGGATTGGTTCCCCATTTTACAGGGTACCAGACAAGGCCAAGTAATGAGCCCGTATTTATACTTAGTTTTCATTAATGATCTTATGGATAAATTAGACCAATCACCCTACGGTCTGAAAATTAATGATACTGGTTACAGTTGCCCAACATCGGCGGATGATATGGTGCTCAGTTCACTCACTAAGAACGGCTTAGAAAAACTTATGTCAATATGTCATAACAACTCTATCCGTGAAAAATATACATATAATGCTAATAAATGTAATGTTGTTGTTTTTAACGAACGCCTTTCTGATTCACAGAGGAATCCAAGGCTATGGCACTTAGGCCAAAACATTGTTGATGAAACATACACATATGTTCATTTAGGTATTTTATGCAGTAAGGACATGAGTCTGAATGAAAACATTAAAGACGCATGCACAAAACTACGTAAAACATACTTTGGATTGTCCGACTGTGGCGTCCATCAAAATGGTCTTAACCCAATAACAGTAAAACATTTATATCAAACGGTTGTACTATCGAGGGCATTATACGGCTGCGAACTATGGAACACCATTTCTGACACTCAATTGAAGTCTTTAGAGCGTGTACATGTTCAATGTATTAAATATATGCAGTCTCTGCCTAAACAAACTCGTAGTGACGTCGCACTAGCTTTAATCGGTCTCACAAGAATCGAATATGAAATTGATAAGCGTAAGTTATTGTTGTTTGGCCAATTATGCAGCATTAATAAAGGATTTAGAATACAGACAATTTTCGCTAATAGACTTATGCAATTTATGTCTCATCCACGTAAAACACAAGGCTTTATGCCAGACATTTACCGTATATTAGGGAAATACCAATTAACTTACGTTTTAACGGAATATATTTCTACTGCATTTTTTCCTACGTTAAGACAATGGAAAAAAAGACTTAAATCAAATATAAATAAGTCAGCCGAACTTGATTTCAGATCAAGACTTATCCAAGATTATAGTCTTAATAATTTTCTCAAGATACAAGGGGAAATAACGCCAAACAGTATCTGGTACTTCTCCCAATTATATCGTGATTATTTACCGTACTGTAGAACTGTCGTATTTGTCATTGGTAAACTATTTGCACGCAAATATTTAACTGTTTGTCCAAAGTGCAAATTAATTACAGAAACGGTAGCTGAACATTTAATTTTATTTTGTTCATCAAACAATACCTTGCGGCATTCGTTATTATGCAAGATACACAAAATATGCGGCTTAAATAAGTATGACCAACTTTGTAACTTAAGCGCGTTTAATCAAATTATAGAATTAGTGTCCGGCTTTCCGTCTTTAAACATGTCGGACAAACAAACGGTTGCTATTTCTAAAACCACGTTCAGATACTTACACCATATGACGAAATCTTTAATATTGTGTATATATAGGGCTCCTATTTAAAGTATGTTAAGTTTCTTTGAACTAATGAGACTATGTTTTATTTACAAATACTTTGCATAATAAATGTTTGTATTGAATATTATATCAAGATAGAATTTTAAATTTAATAATTGATTTAAAACTCAAATCAAATTTTTGCTATATGCTTGCCAGTAACTTATCTTTGAAAAGAAATATTTAGAACCTTCAAAAATGCTATCCTTTTTATCTTAATTCTAAGGATCATGTTTGAAAACAAATACATATGAAACTTATGTCAATCCAAGAATCCATGAAGTGTATGTTCTTGTGTTTCGTTTCGGCAAGACATGTCGGCCTTTAGATTATCTATGGCAAGAGTTCTTGAATAAATATTATTTCTACACATATACTTCATTATTAAGTGGAGGAACATTTCCTGTTAATCTCCGTCCGTTTGTACATATGTTAAATAAGTCAAACTGTCAAGTTTAAATATTTGTTTGCTTTGTATAAATTTGTTCTTGTTCTTGTATATAACTTAACTGTCATGTACTGTCTATTTGTTTTCGTGTATGTGTATTCACTGTGTATATATGTTATTTTGACTCTCCTGTATATTTTATATTATGGAGGAAATAAAGAATCAATCAATCAATATTTGAATCACTCTCGATGACTTCCTGGGTAGAACCAGTACTAAGCAATGCACATAAAGTGTCTTGCTCAGGGACAAAACGCATATGGCAATGACGGGAATCGAACCCACGACTTTTGGATCATGGGTCCAACGCTCTACCACTAGACCACAGCGCTCCACTTAATGCTTACTTACGGACAGTGTCCCTTTAATTAGGTACAGTTAAAGTTGAAGAAATATTGGTTAAGTTTAATATAACCTTTTACTGAAATCCACATTACTATACAATATCCTTATAAATTGGACTTCTATGCAGCTTAATTTTGTCAATATTCTGACGTTCAATACTGGCCTTCCAAATAAAAAACAATGAAAAAGAGCACAGCCGTGTATGTTAACACACAATACCATCACGCATTCATTTTGTTTCACTGATATTTGGTTCACTAAATCACTTACCATTCTTGCATTTATGAGGAACTATGGTTGAATGATCGTCGGAGAAATATTTACAACTACATCTGATTGGCTGGCTGCCATTCAGTGGTACGTAATGGTAACCACGGCAACAACATCCTTTCACCTTGCATGGCAAATATGTACAGATATAAAGGCCACACATATCAACTACAAATGTTGAAATGTATAGGGCATACATCATATAGATCACAAAATCAACTATAAATGGATACATGTATAGGTCACAAAATAATGCCATCCAATATTCACTAATTCACTATAAATGGATACATATACGCCACAAATCATATCAACTATAAATGTTTATATATATACGTAAAGGCTACAAATGCCATCGAATATAGAGTATGCTTTTTGTGTAGACTATTTACTAGATACTGAAGTAAGGTCAGACGAATAATTGTTTGTGAATGTCAACTTAGGCGGTACCCCTGTTGTCAACCCTTATAACGTTTGTGATATGCTCTTTTACTGAATGTGTTTGTGATGTACTTTTTGAATCACCTTTGCGTTGTAATACTTGTTGGAGTGACTGTATTATGTTAATGATACTCTTCCTGTTGGACTTATAACCTTTTCTATGTTACGGACTGGTTTCACACCAACTGTCTAAAAAATGTATTTTCTGAAAATCTCTAAAATCAATTCCTAAACATGAGACTAGATAGACTTTATAAAACCATGATTCCGTTTCTTAGACAGCAAGGTAATGATATAAATATTAACGGTTATTATATAAATAAAATAAAATGTTTTGACATGTAAACGGAATTAAACAAAAAAAAATTTAACGCGGAATTAAATGTGTCGATCACCTGAAGTAGATGGCTCGGAGAGAACAGTGTGGATGCAATTAAGTATTTGTTCCTCCTCAAAATGGAAGGAACATCAATGTTCATTTTCATGGTAAGCTGATAATAAATAAAAAATGTTAAACGTTTATCTCTTTCAGTTTCAGAGAAGATGTTTGAAGTTCTTCCCTATAACTCTATGTAAAACTGATCCAACAAAGACCCCTAAGCTTTCAATTAAAGAAAAAATGAACTCATGGACCATGGAAGGTTTCTTATGAGAAAAAAAATTTAAAAAAATAAAAATAAATAAAAATAACTCTATGTAAAACTGATCCAACGCCCATCAGCTCCTAATTAAAGAAAAAATTAACCATGAACCAAGGTTTTTTACCAGAAAAAAAATGAAATAAAAGAAATTGAAAAAGAAAAAAATAATAATAATAATTAAAAAAATAAAAAAATTAAATATATACTTTTTTTTTAGAAAAAATTAACATAAACCAAGGTTTCTCGTGAAAAAAAAAATAAAAAAAATATGCCTCCAGTGAGATTTGAACCCTCGACCTGAATAATTCCTCCGTTTTAACAATCCATCATTGTTGGGCCCATCCAGCCCGTCTACAGTATGTTCTTTATTTAATATCTTTATTGTATCAAGAATCCATCCTTCTTATTTTGATCCAGGCCTTAAACAGTCTGTAACATAAATTGATTTATTTAACACATTTATTGTATCAAGAATCCATCCTTCTTAGTTTGGTCCAGGCCTTAAACAGTATGTTCTTAATAGCTGTCAACAATAACATCAATTGATTTATTTAACACATGTATTGTATCACGAATCCATTCTTCTTAGTCTGGTCCAGGCCTTAAACCGTCAGTTCTTAATAGCTTTTTTTTTATCAACATAAATTGATTTATTTAATACATTCATTGTGTCAAGCAGGCTGTACTTAATAGCTGTCAACAATAACATTAATTGATTTATTTAAAACATTTATTGTATCAAGGATCCATCCTTCTTAGTCTGGTCCAGGCCGTCAATAGTCTAGACGTCAACACATCGTAATTTGTTTTATTTCAAATATTTATGTTAGGAGTACTGTATGTCACCTTAGAGGGGCATGTGTTCAATTTAATCGAAATAATATATTTCGGTAAGGCCAGTAAGGTGTGTAGCAGCCTGTACACAAAAAATAAAACGCAGCTTCGTACATATGGTGTTGATGGGGGGGAAAGTAAAACGTTAAAAAAGGAATAAAAACAAAGGGGAGTGGGGTTTAAGGTAAACAACAATGATTCTGGTTCTTGACGTTATATACTTAAACACTAACATTTTTTAAACTTGTATAATGTCAAAAGTGTGGCCTGGTCACAGGTCATTTATTGGGGAAAACGATTTTTCAGCGGGTCCATTTCCCCCTCCCCATGCAACCCCTAGGTGGATTATATTTCCTTTGAAACATTTCATGTTGCGTACTTATCATGTTCGCGTAGCTACGTCCCTGACAAAGATGTTGTCTAATGATGCCGAATACAAGTATTAAGTTTCAATTCATTATGTTAATCAGTATCTGAAATACAAGCTTACATACACACTTTAACCAGGTGGCGGAGACGTAGACGATGACATCTCATCAACAGACGAGGTAAATAACATATCACTTTAGTTATTCGACCACTTAAAAGTACATGATATATAATTTAATAAACATGTACTTCAGTTACAAAACAAGTATTACTCAAAGAATTCAAGGCCCATATTAATAAATACCTATGATACATTGGTTTATACAAAAAACACTCATCGTGACTTCCAAACCAAATTTTTCACAAACCATGATTAACCTGGAGAGAATATGAGACTTAAATATACACAATCTTGCGTCTAAGGTCATCCTGTAGTTTGAAAACTGTAGGTGGAGATAATCACACTCGACATGTTCAGGACAAATTTCGACCTTATTGTATTTGGGTGGGGGGTGGGGAGAGAACTTGTATAGGTAACTGTAAATCACTGTTAGCCATACAATTGCATGAGCAAAGTGTGATATTCATTTTGTCTTCAGATTATGAGGCCCACCCAATAAAGCATTTGTGATCAGTACACATAATAACACATTAAAGAATGTTGTATATTTATTGTGTTGTGCTCTGATTTTTGGTCTAAAAAGAAATACCAGATAAGTTTTGTATTCAAAAGCTAAATTATGAACATATATATCTGCATTAAAGTAAATTACATAGTGTTGTTAAGCTATTCTTACCATCAATATAGCAATGTTATACAAATAAAAAACTAAGAGCGGGCCTCAATTTATAACCTGAGTTGATCAGCCATGAAGCGTGCTGGCTGTAAATATTCAAGCTTCCCATGCTTTTTCAATGAAAGTGTGTCCTTAAAGCTACAGAGTCCCTATATCAATCGATTTCTTCTTTGTAGGCGTGTCTTTATTTGTAACTTCATGTTCACCAGCTCATGTCGAAATCGGGTATTTAAGCGAGCAAATATAGCGCATGAAATCATTTACTGTATATACATCGACCAGTGCACATCGTACCTATACACAGGTAACAGTAATTTTTACCGAAAAAAAAAGTTAGCTTCTTTCGGGGCTCGAACACGCGACCTTCTGATTTCAATCCTGTGATGTATCCACTGAACTACAACGCTACTCGAGAAAACATTATACTAACTACCATATATTATGAGGCAAAATAACTTAACATATTTGAACGCAACTAAAGATGGATCAATAAATATACAGTCCATATTGTCGCACGTGTAAGTTCGCATTGCCTGTTGTAATACTGTATCTTATCAATATGAAACTAATACTTCGTCTCAATCAACCATATATCGACTTGTTATTTAGCGCTTGATGAGTTTGTGTGCTCGCTCTTGTTATTACGTAATGCCTATTTAGTGTTAAAAATGCTACAAAATACCAATAAATAGCAGTGGTCTAGAGGTTAAGCTTACATCTTTCAAATCTTACAAGTGCAAGGCTGTGGTTCAAATCCCGTTCCGGGCAACTATTTTTTTATCACATATATTCTGGAGCCGTATATTTATCGATGTTACCTGTACGGAGGCTAAATAAAAATGTGAAATTTTACGTATCGATTTCTCCTTATATACCGACTGTGTTCGTCGATTTGAAACTACTTCCTACGTGACTCATTCATATTCATGAGTTATTATCAGTTAAAATAGGGACTGTACAGCTTTAAGGTAACAATTGAAGAAACGGGGCCTAACTCGGTAATACAAGCTCGATTTTACCGCCGTGTCGATATTCACATATTCACATCTAAGCATCCCATAAAGTGTTTAAACAGTCGGTTGAAAATGTGGGTAGAGATAGACACACAAACCTTTCGGGCCGAACGGACAGATGGACAGACAGATGGGAGAGCCATGGCTAAAGCGTATCCGTGACCGCGAATGGTTAACGATGTTGCGTTGTAAACCTTCGCCTCTCACCGCTGCGGGTTCGAATCCCACTGGGAGCTCGACTTGTAAGCGAAGAAGTGTCGATTCTTAGGGATGGCGGAAGGGTAACAGTACTGGTACAACCCAGGAAAAGTCGGAGGTCTGTCTCAACCACAAAAAGAATCGACCGCCATATATATATTTTATTATTTTATTAAAGTGACAAATAACATCGTTACAAAATATTACATATACAAAACAATACAGTATAATATAGGCAATATTAAGTAAACAAATGAATACCCAGCCTAATGAGACTTATTAGTCACTATAGAAATATCAATTGCCTTATTGATTTTACAACTCATTTAAAAGGTATAACAAAAGTAAACATGAAAAATATAGTACACATTAATTTGTACGATTTTTTAAGGCATTTATAATAAACTGCTCCGTTTTTAATAGAATCCTTTCATTTGTTAAAAGCACTTTAATTTTGTCTGCCTCGGTAGCTGTGTCTGGACACAGTTCATTTAATGTATGCAATAGTTCAAATAGAAAGTGATTTTATGTTTCTACACACTGAGCCTGACATTGTTTACATATTCTATCTTGTCTTGGAATTCTGTGGTATCGGCCTATTTCAATTTCTATTGGCAATGAACCTGCTCTAAATTGAGCAATCACAGAGCGTATGTGTTTCCTTAAATTTAACTGAACATAATTTTCGCGTTCATATGTATCTTTAAAAAGTTTATAATTGCTCAATTTGGTTTGAGAATTAACATCATTGAGCCATTTTTCCTTATATATTGTCATCAGTTTTGCTTTAACTTCGTGTATAAAAGACGTATTGTTAAAATCTTGTAGTGACAAATTATCAAAAGCCGAAACACAGTAAATTTCTATGAAAATTGTTTTAATATCATGCGACCAATTGTTTTTACATTTTGAATAATCCCAAAGAAAAATCTTTTTTGTAAGTCTATTATTATTCATAGATATCAGTCGTTTCCATAAACGTAAGCTTTTTAATTGTCTTCTAATTTTAGGCGGTATCCAGCCCATATCACCATGAATAGCGGGATTAGAAGTACATTTATGTACACCGAGGAAAAATCGTATAACTCTATTGTGTAATGTGTCTGGCTTAGAGTAACATTTATACCCCGAAACGCTTGAGGCATAATCCATAATTGGAACAATTTTACAATCATATATCTTGGAATATGATGAATACATTATATCAACCTTATTATATAAATTTGAAACTAATGACGAAAATGCTCTACCAGCAGATTCACTCAAAACATTTGCTGTTTCAGTAAAATCTAAAAATTCATTTAATATGATACCAAGGTATTTGTAGTTTTCACATATTTCAAGCTTAGTATTACCTATGTGAAATTCAAAAGCTGTCCTTGGTTGGCTTTTTTTGCGAAACTGTACTACTTTCGTTTTACTTATATTAACTAACATTTGATTTTTACAGCACCAGGTGTTAAGAAAATTTATCATTAACTGTAAATTAAGTTCAGACGGAGCTATTAACACAATGTCGTCTGCAAAAAGAAGAATTCCTACTTTGATATCATTTCCTATTTCAACACCAAGATCCAAATGTTTAATTTCTAACGCAAGATCATTGATAAAGATAGAGAAAAGTGTCGGAGAAATTACGTCCCCTTGTTTTACACCTGAATGTATATCAAAAAAATCAGTGCAGCTTCCATTTACATTCAATAATAAGTTACCAGAAACGCCTACATTGGCTAATTTTATATACAAAATATCCCTATTTATCCGGTCAAACGCCTTCGCCATATCTACAAAACATGTAAAAGTATGCAAATTTTCGGATTTTCTGTTTCTAATAATGGATGTCAAGGAAAACATATGATCTTCGCAAGATCTGTTCTGTCTGAAACCGTTTTGTTCGTCGACTAATAAATCATTTGTTTCTAGATATTTTACTAACCGAATATTTAAAACGTTTGTGTATAATTTACAAGACGTAGGTATTAAACTAATACCTCTGTAATTAGAAGGAATCCTTGGATCATTTTGTGCGTTTTTGGGGATTGGTCTGATAACGGACCTTGACCAAACAGACGGAACACAGTGACTTGACATACATTCATTAAAAAAATTACATAAAAGATTAACAGACACATCGTTTTTAAATACTTCATATGGTAAACAATCTATTCTTACGGCTTTACCTGACTTGGCCAGAGAAATAACTTTTCTACACTCTGCAAGAGTTATTGGTACATTCAATTCATCTTGATGATTTAAATTGATATTAACATCAGCTTCAAAGTCACTGGAGTTAACATTTTTTCTCGAGTCACCAGCATTATAAATTTCTGAAAAATCATGTTGCCATCTATGTAACACCTCGTTTTTATCATTAATAATTTCCCCATTTTCAAGCTTTACTTCCATTGGTAATTTGTTATTTGTTTTATTTCTACCTAGAGTCTTCAATTTATTCCAAAATTCTTTTGGGTTTTTAGTTTCACTTTCCGCAATTCCAATTTTGACCTCGTCATTAAATAGCCTTTTTGCTTTTCTATATTCCTTATCAAACGTTTTCCTTTTTATACGAAATTCTATATATAACCTTGGATGTGTTGAAAATGAAATAATCACCATACAAACAAACAAACAAACAGACATGGCTAACACTAAATGATCCACACCATTCGGTGCAAATACTTACACATATGAGCCCACCATTTCAGAAAGCACTTCACGGATTCGGATGAAACTTCACAGCTTTTGTCAATATTGGTGAAGGAGCATGAAAGCAAATACCATAACACTTGTCTAGCACTGTATTTGATGTATGTCCCATCTAAGCTCAACTGATACGAAGGCTCAAAGTGAGCTGTGTGACCGCCTATTGTCCGTTGTCGTCGTCCGCCTCGTCGTCGTCCGTCCGTCCGTCCATTTGCTTTTGCTTAAACGACTTCTCATTAACCGCCTGGCCGATTTTGACCAACTTCACACGAATGCCCTCCGTTCCTATACATGTTCATTACATTAAAGGTGAAATATGGCGTGTCCTTTGAGTATATATTCGGAAATATATATATATAATATACAATCTGTTCAAATCTTACACTTATTGGTTGTCCCGTTTTCTCACAGTAGCCAATTTTATCTCAGAGCGCACACGCTTCGAGTTTCGCCCTGGTAAGTGTCACGTGATCATGTGACGTCATTGGTACCAAACGATTAGCCGTGTCGCATTGATTTGTATAGTATTGTCTATGTAGGATTACATTTTATGGTACTTGTTAAAAATGCCGTATGGTGTTGCTGGGTGAAAACGTTTGCATAAAGAAGGACAAGATAATAACCTAAGTTTCTTTCGTTTCCCTAATCGAGATAATGATATATTAAGATCTGAAGTGTGGTTAGACCGTTACCGAAGAAAATCGCCCCACTCGTCGAGAAAGTGGGAACCTACGAAAGACGCGCGAGTTTGTAGCAAACATTTTGAGTTGACTTCGTGGGAAGTCCATCCTTTGGTTTCATTATCTTTGAATTTGGAGAACAAAAGGCCATGCATATTAAAATCAACAGCGGTACAAACGATATTTGACTATAAAAATGAGAAGTGCATTACCCCGCCGTCTCCAAGCAAGTTGTATTCGCCTATTCGACCGGCGTTGAGGAGGAAATTCATACATGAAGTAAGATTGAAATTTATGTTCAATTATCTTAGCACCTCATCGGGTATACGTATGATAATTTAAAGAAAGGTGTATAGTCTTAGATCTTTATATACACCGTGAATGTTTAGCTGTTGAATTAGAAGATGCGTCTTTACGTGAATCAATGAAGAGTTGACGGCGCTAATAATATGTAGCCGTCATTTTTTAAAATATTGCTAAGAACGTTCAGCATATAAATTTAAATGAATCCGGTAAAAAAAACACTGTGCCTTTGTTCCCAAATTTTAATTTTAATAATTTTAAATTATAAACCCCTTCTGCCAATAGTGTTATAAATATATATTATCAACATATATAGGTCTATGGACTTGAAAAAAAACAACAAAATGTTTCATGGATATCTATTACAAGGCAGAAAATTAATAATATTACTAGCTTTTATATTAATTCAGTAATGTTTTATGGCAAAGCAACAACAATAACGCCTGTTAGCTCGTGCAATAAATAAAACAAGTATAATAGAATAATATACTTTATATTATGGTAATTGTATATGTTTGGTCTGTTTTCGATCTGTATATCAGGAGTAAGTATACATGAGTATGTATACTTACTAACTGTCTATATCGTGCTCATAATACATTTGGCTATATTATTTAAATCATAATATTTTTCTGTCTTTGTGCGCGACAATTAGAGCTCGCATATCATGTGATATATCCGTCTTGTGCAATACGCGTCTGCCCTCGGCGGTATTACACCGCTCAAGTAATTGCAATAAACAGGAAATATATCATAAAACTAGGTTTCCCTAAATGGTGCGTGCTTTTGTGATATACCGACGTATGTACCCTAATTAGGCTGTACTTCAATAGTGCACCGCAGTATTTGATTAGTCTGTATTGATATTTGGGGGCAGTGGAGACTAGAGATCGTGTCATATTACAAACACTGCTCCTAGAGTGTTTACTGTTGATGGCGACTTATGGCAAATGTATAATACTATAGAAATTATATGCTGTTTCATTTATTATTGTTTTCATTAATTTTTTTATCAATTATGGTTAATATCTAATAAATATATTTGTTCCATGTCTACTTATCGGCAAAAAAAATCTGACGCTCGTATTTAGACCAGGTCCATTCATTCGGAATATACTACATTTCGCGGTTATTGTGTATGTACCAAGATATTGCAGTGTTGCGGGTGACTTACAGTCAGATTTCGATGAAAACAATGTTTACGTTGTTGTTTGTTTGTTGTTGCTGTCAGTGTATAAAGACACTATTTTGTTAGGTTAGTGAATAGTGTAATGAGCCGCTGAACGTAACGAATGACATGACACGATAGTCTTTACAAGCTCTCCTTTTGCACCGCGTTCGACTTCCATCATCAGTTGATGAACCCGATGTATTTTCGTCCTCAGACACGTATTCTGGCTCAAAATCGTAAGGTTGCACATTGTGTAACCGTCTTAAAGGGCATTTCCTCTGACTCGGTATCATGATCGCTTAATTCTCGCATTTTCACACAAGGTATACTGTTTTGCGTTCAGTCCCAATGTAAACAAAAAATGGTTTGTTCCCAATGACGTCACTTCCGGTAATTCGCACAAGAGTTTTTTCCCCTTAGATTTTTTTCGATATTTTAGCAATGCCTGTTCGCCTGTTCGATTTTTATCTTTAAAAACATATTTTTACTGAACATACATAAATGGCATAGTAATAACAGAATTTATAATGATATTTAATACTTAAAATCATATCAAAAGCGGATTTGTTGATTTAGGACCAAGTTCTGCTTTAAAACAAATCTCAAGAACAGATTTCGACGGGTTTTTTTGTTAAAAAATATATATCTACCAAATAAATCTGTCTCAAACATCGTTTCTATGGTTACTGTTATGATTGTTGGCAGTAAACAAAAATGCTTTAAAAAATGAATGATGGGAGGAATTATGTTTTACGGCACGTCGACACAAATAGGTCAGTAAGTCGCGCGAAAAAATGATTTATTCAGTGTACACCAAACATTCATATGCGCGATATTGAATTAAGTTGTATTTATATTTAGATATACTTTCACAAGTCATTTAAGATTGTCTCTAGTTATAAATTATACTCTAAGATCTAGCTGAAACATATCACAATTGATTGATATAAATCCTCAACTTGCTTTATTCATCTGAGTATTGGAGTATTTTCATACGGAGTTAAAATCGACCTTTGTATTACCGACTCTTCTTTCTTAAAATGTTACGTTGTTTTAGGATTGTTTTCAGTGGGTGCATTCGTGTCCTATGGACACATTTCTAGTTTCATATACAATATCATGAATATACCATTCTTCATAATTGAAACTTCTTAGCAAATATTGCCAAAATGAAGAATTTAAGAGGAGCATTCCAGACAAGATGTAGTCATTATCAAATCATTAAAAGACCATATCTCCGCCGAAAGTCAACGGACAAGAAACTGGGAGAGTATACAGCGGGGGTGTCAAACTACACTATTAATAAATGTGTGTGGGGTGAGCGGAGACGAGGGGCGGACAAACAAGCGGGAAAGTATATAGCGGGGTGTCAAACTACACTATTAATAAATGTGTGTATGCAAGGTGGGGGATGGCGGAAGGGGTGTGCGGACAAGCAAGTGGGAGAGTATATAGCGGGGGTGTCAAACTACACTATTAATACATGTGTATGCGGGGATGGCGGAAGGGGTAGGCGGACAAGCAAGTGGAAAGTAAATAGCGGGGGTGTCAAACTACACTATTAATAAATGTGTGTGGGGAGAGAGCGAAGTCGAGGGGGAGGTGGGGAGCGGGTGGGGGACAAGCAAGTGGAAACAAATATAGCGGGAGTGCCAAACTAAACTATTAATAAATGTGCGGTAGCGACGGAGGAGTGGGGTGAAGGACAAGCAAGTGGGAAAGTATCTAGCGGGTGTGTGTGTGGGGTGGAGGAGGGAGGGGTAGGGGTTGAAGGACAAGCAACTGGGAGAGTATATAGCGGGTGTGTGTTGGGGGCGGAGGAGTGGGGTGGTGGCGGACAAGCAACTCGGAGAGTATATAGCGGTTGTGTGGTGGGGGCGGAGTAGTGGGGTGGTGGCGGACAAGCAACTCGGAGAGTATATAGCGGTTGTGTCTGGTGGGGGCGGCGAATGAGGGGGTGGTGGTGGCGGAAAAACAACTGGGAGAGTATACAGAGGGGGTGTGTTGGGGCGGAGGGGGGTGACGGACTAGCAATTGGGAGAGTATATAGCGGGTGTTTGTGATGGGGAATGAGGAGGGTGGGGTGGCGGTCGTGCAACTGGGAGAGTATATAGCAGGTGTGTATGGTGGAGACGGCGGAGGAGGGTGGTGGTGGCGGACAAGCAACTGGAAGAGTATATAGAAGGGGTGTGTGGTGAGGCGGAGGATGGGGGTGGCGGAAAAGCAACTGGGAGAGTATATAGCAGGTGTTTGTGGTGGGGGAAGAGGATTGCAGGGTGGCAGACAAGCAACTGGGAGTATATAGCTGGTCTGTGTCGTTGGGCAGAGGAGGGTGGTGGTGGTGACGGAAAAGCAACTCGGAGAGTATATAGCGTGTGTGTTAGTGGCGGGGCGGAGGAAGGTGGGATGGCGGACTAGCCACTGGGAGAATATATAACGGGTGTGTGTGATGGGGGTGGAGGAGGGGGTAATGGCCGACAAGCAAATGGGAGAATATACAGTGAATGTGAGTGGTGGAGGCGGAGTAGTGCGTGTGTGTGGGGTGGACAATCAAGTGGGATATTATGTAGCGGGTGTGTGTGGTGAGGGCGGAGGAGGGTGTTGTGGCGGACAAGCACATGGGAAAGTATATAGCGGTAGTGTCAAACTGCACTATTAATACATTGGAGGGTGGCGGCGGTTGGGGGGGGGGGGGGGGGGGGGGGGGGGTACTTTCTACATCCTAATGATTATTGACTTAATTAATACTACCTAGTCTGTAAGGATGTGACCTTAAACATGTCAATCCCTTAACTGCGGCATAACGTGTGTCATAGAAACGATGTTTGGTTTGATTGGGTTTTACGTCATTTTTAGCACACTTTAGGCCATAAATGTAGGTCGATTTATTTTATGGTAGTGGCAGACCACCCCATTTCGCTTAGCAGTAGTATATTAAACATACCATATATAGCGGAAATACCCATTATGCGTTTCTTTTTCTTTTCAGTATAGAAACGAAATATTGCAAATTACACTCGATATTGGGACACACTGCAATCTATTTTTTTTTTTTAAGGGACACATGCTAATGTTGAAGTTTGTAACAAAATTAGCTTCTCGATTCACTTGTTTTGACTTTAAACCTGCTTGCATATATTAAATAAAATTTTCGGTTTTTATGTTTTCTTCTTATTTTGCCATTAGTGTAAACCTATTATTGGTGAAATATAATCAACAGTTGGTAAAATGCTAAAATAATTTATTTGCTTAATAATATTCTTATAATTAATATTAATGATTGAACAAATGCAAGCTATGTAGAAAAATAACGGGATGTCGCGATTTTTTTTTTTAAATCAAGATTCCGTGTGTCCCTTTAAAACTCGCGGCGTCCCGCTAGTTTAGCTACATGCGTAACTTGTATTTGTTCACATTTATCCCTCACCACTGTGAGTTCGAGACCTCGCGAGACAAGGAATATGTATGCAACCTATCTAGATGGCTTGCGTAACGTCGGTGGTATTTCCCAGATGGGCACCTGGGTTTTCCTCCGCCAATGGAAGCTGGAAGTTGCCATATAAACTTAGCTGTTGTTGCGACTATGAAATCCAATTCATTTCATTTTAGTAACTATGAGAACAGTATACAGCTTATATATACATATATATATATATATAAGGGTGAGAATATACATACATCTACAAAATACTTTTCAAAAAGCACTGGATCCCCGAGGGGATACGAAAATGTTGGAATACATTAATAGATGGGGGAAAAAAATATTTATACAGTGCTACAGTTTACAAAAACTCAAGCGCTTTCGGCTAACGCCTTTATCAGGAGTACACAAACACGAAAATAACAAATACGAAACAAAAAACACTAAAATACACGGCAGTTTAAATAAAACTCTTTGAGAAACAACTTATCGTTTTATTTAAACTGCCGTGTATTTCGGATTAAGCAGTTTAATTGTTACGATCATCTTACAGCAGTTTAATTATAACGATCATCTAACAGCAGTTTAATTGTTACGATAATCTTACAGCAGTTTAATTGTTACGATCATCTTACAGCAGTTTTTATTGTGTTGTTTAAATGATTTGTGTTTAAATGATTTGTTATATATGCAATTTGACAACTTGATTACGTCACAGTACATGCACGTGAACAATGTTCACTTACTTGACAATAATTACGTACGTAATTCTTTAAGTTTTAAAATGTAATTCTTAAACTTGTAATATTTATATTCTTAAAAACATAAATAATTGATGAGTTTTAAACATTAGTTTTATATTGTATACACATCACCTAAAGGTTGAATCAGTCTTAATGTATCTCAAATACCACATTTTTAAAAAAATCACGACATATTTTATTCATTTTATTCTTTTTGTACCATTGTTTAAATCATGTTTGTATAAACTGCAAATATACTATATTTTGTCTGAGGACATATGTTAGACTCGATGGTAGACAAATACGTTATCCTCTTGAAATATGGCCTACATTTTAACAGATACTGATTTGTTATATATCATGGTTCTTGCCACGGAACGCAAGTATGTGCTAGTAGCTGTATGCTATATATATATACATATTTTTTCCAGTGTCATTCACATGTATGACTTATTGTAACTTATGCATGAAACGTTTTGGGACCCTTTATTTTGATAAGTAGTGATGTATCGGTATGTTAAATTAGGCCAAATAAAGCTGTATGTGTGGTTTCTGTTTTTCAACCCACTCCGTTTTAAAATGTCGACCTTAAACAATTTATGCAACCGAAACAAATGGGGAAATGTCAAATTAAATTATCTTTTCTATCTGTTCTGTACCTGATATCAGCAAATATATATTTAAGATAGTTTAGAAGGTTTTAAGAATATTAAATGAAAAACAACACAGATATTAAATAACATATGTTTGGAGAATAACATTTGCCGTACCTACCTACCCTATTTTTTCATGACTGCATAATAGTTGGTTTCGGGATAATATACATCGTTTCCAACTTCCGGTCTGTTGTTTGTAACTATCAGCGGCATTCAATTTAAACGTGTCTAACAGGTGAGTATTTAGTTTTGTCTGCTCATTGTATACCGAGTTCTTTAACGTGCTCGAGGGATAGACCCCGGTATACGAGACCCATCCGACGTTAGAGGATAAGAGAAGTGTCTTGCCTTATCACTATTTGTGCCTTAGACAGACACATTGCAATACAATTGTCTCCGGCGTCGCTCGAACCCGTGATCTACGGATTCAAAGTCTACTGTTCTACCCCGAAGCCACCAAGGGCCTCTATATCGTTTTCGTTCTATCCCGAAGTCACCAAGGGCTCCTGTATCGTTACCGCACTGTCCCGAGGCCACGAAGGGCCCCTATATCGTTTCGTGCTATCCCGAAGCACCAAGGGCCCCTATATCGTTTTCGTGCTATCCCGAAGTCACCAAGGGCTCCTATATCGTTTTCGTGCTATCCGAAGTCACCAAGGGCCCTATATCGGTCTCGTGCTATCCCGAAGTCACCAATGGCCCCTATATTGGTTTCGTGCTATCCCGAAGTCACCAAGGGCCCCTATATCGGTCTCGTGCTATCCCGAAGACACCAAGGGGCCCCTATATCGTTTTCGTGCTATCCCGAAGTCACCAAGGGCCCCTATATTGGTTTCATGCTATCCAGAAGTCACCCAGGGCTCCTATATCGGTATCGTGATATCCCAAAGTCACCAAGCGGCCCCTATATCGGTCTCGTGCTATCCCGAAGCCACCAAGTCACCAAGGGCCCCGTTATTGGTTTCATGCTATCCCGAAGTCACCAATGGAACCTATATCGCTCTCGTGATATCCCTAAGTCTCCAAGGGTCCCTATATTGGTCTCGTGTTATCCCGAAGCCACCAAGTGCCCCTATATCGTGTTAGTGCTATCAAACCAAGGCCCCTATATCGGTCTCGTGCTATTCCGAAGTCACCAAGGGCCTCTATATAGGTTTCGTGCTATCCCGAAGCCACCAAGCGCCCCTATATAGTTCTTGTGCTATCCCACCAAGGGCCCCTATATCGTTTTCGTGCGATTCCGAAGTCACCAAGGGCTCCTGTATCGTTACCGCACTGTCCCGAGGCCACCAAGGGCCCCTATATTGGTATCGTGCTATCCCGAAGTCACCAAGGACCCCACTATCGGTTTCGTGCTATCCCGAAGTCACCAAGGGCCCCTATATCGTTTTTGTGCTTTCCCGAAGTCACCAAGAGCCCTTATATTGGTTTCATGCTATCCCGAAGACACAAAGGGCCCCTATATTGGTCTCGTGCTATCCCGAAGTCACCAAGGGCCCCTATATCTATACCCCTATCGCCACCCCTCCCCCGCCTATGTACTGTCCATCACATATTAATGTGTGTGCAATATTTTCCAATAAATGATGTAATGTGTTTAATACTGCTAAATATATCGATAATTGAGGAAATGATATATGTTAGATATGATAATTATGTTAAATGTAATACATACTTACACATACATTTATTCAATTCTGTCTCCTTTAAGTCAAAGAAAATCAAAACCTTTTTTATTATGTCTATCGTGTTGCACTTACAGAAAATAAATCAACAAAAGAAAATAACCAAAATAATATTATGAATTACCTTCACACTGACATAAATTGGTTCAGTCAATAGCGAGTACCTGGAATACGATGTTTCAGTCAATAACGAGTATGACTTCCGATGACTGGAATACGATGTTGACATCTCCGCGGTTCAGTCAATAGCGAGTGCGACTTTCGATGACTGGAATAAGATGTTCACGTCTCCGCGGTTCAGTCAATAGCGAGTTTGACTTTCCATGACTGGAATACAATGTCGACATCTCCGCGGTTCAGTCAATATCTAGTATGTCTTCCGATGACTGGAATACTATGTCGACATCTCCGCGGTTCAGTCAGTAGCGAGTATGACTTTCGTAGACTGGAATACAATGGTGACATCTCCGCGGTTCAGTCAATAGCTAGTATAACTTTCGATGACTGGAATTCAATGTCGACATCTCCGTGGTTCGGTCAGTAGTGAGTATGACTTCTCCGATGACTGAAATACAATGTCGACATTTCCGCGGGTCAGTCAATATTGAGTATGATTTCCGATGGCTGGAATACAATGTTGACATCTTCACGGTTTAGTTAATAGCGAGTATGACTTCCGATGACTGGACTACAATGTCGGCATATCTGGGATTCAGTTAATAGCGAGTATGACTTCTGATGACTGGAATGCAATGTCGGCATCTCTGGAGTTCAGCCAATAGCGAGTATGACTTCCGATGACTGCAATGCAATGTTGACATCTCCGGGGTTCAGTTAATAGCGAGTAGGAATTCCGATGAATGGTGTTAAATGTTGACATCTCCGGGGTTCAGTCAATATCGAGTATAAATTCCGATGACTGGAATGCAATGTCGGCATCTCTGGGTTCAGCCAATAGCGAGTATGACTTCAGATGACTGCAATGCAATGTTGACATCTCCGGGCTTCATTCAATAGCGAGTAGGAATTCCGATGACTGGTGTACAATGTTGACATCCCTGGGGTTCAGTCAATAGCGAGTAGGAATTCCGATGACTGGAATGCAATGTTGACATCTCCGGGGCTCAGTCAATAGCGAGTATGAATTCCGATGACTGGAATACAATGTTGACATCTCCGGGGTTCAGTCAATAGCGAGTATGAATTCCGATGTCTCGAATACAATGTTGACATCTCCGGGGTTCAGTCAATATCGAGTATGACTTCCGATGACTGGAATACAATGTTGACATCTCCAGACACGATTGTCAACAAGTCAACAAAGTTGACAAAATAGCTAGAAAATACATTTGATAATGAAAATCTAATTCTAAGAAATACCCCCAAATGATGTATGTTTGTGTCTTTAAAGTCGTTCAGTATGTGTTAAACTATTGAATTCATTTGTGGGATTCATGATTTTAAGAATATTTTTTGAAAAATATGCACTTCAATTGGTGTTGTTTCTATCTATACATTTCTTTAATTTCAACGTTAAACGCCATTCTTATTTCACAATATTCTTCTTCAAACTACACATCAACATTGCGAGTCACGTTATAATTCAGTTATAATTTATATACGAATAAACAAAACTAACAACAAATATACGAACGAACTAAGATATTGTAATACTATCATGATCAGTGGTTTCTCTTATTAAACATCAATTCTAAGGTATTAGCTACCAGTAATGCAACCGTATCGTATTGGAATACAGAATGATTAAAATAGTCAAACTCAAGAAAACATGTTGAAGTTCGATTGAACCTGCCCATGAGTAGTAATGTATAATAGCAGTATTGAAACGTAAGCAATTGTCAGTGCCGTAAGTGATTTCAGTAGAGTTATATGGCATTCAGTAGAGTTGTGTAGCCTTCCGTACAGTTGTTTGGCCTTCAGTAGAGTTATGTGGCCTTCAGTAGAGTTGTGTAGCCTTCGGTAGAGTAGTGTGGCCTACAGTAGAGTTGTGTGACCTTCAGTAGAGTTATGTGGCCTTCAGTAGAGTTGTGGCCTTTAGTAGAGTTGTGTGGCCTACAGTAGAGTTATGTGGCGTACAGTAGAGTTTTGTGACCTTCAGTAGAGTTATGTGGCCTTCAGTAGAGTTGTGGCCTTCAGTAGACTTGTGTGGCCTTCAGTAGAGTTGTGTGGCCTTCAATAGAGTTATGTGGCCTTCAGTAGAGTTATGTGGCCTTCAGTAGAGTTATGTGGCCTTCAGTAGAGTTATATTGCCTACAGTAGAGTTGTGGCCTTCAGTAGATTTGTGTGGCCTACAGTAGAGTTTTGTGACCTTCAGTAGAGTTATGTGGCCTTCAGTAGAGTTGTGGCCTTCAGTAGAGTTGTGTGGCCTTCAGTAAAGTTGTGTGGCCTTCAATAGAGTTATGTGGCCTTCAGTAGAGTTATGTGGCCTTCAGTAGAGTTGTGTAGCTATCGGTAGAGTTGTGTGGCCTTCGGTAGAGTTGTGTGGCCTTCCGTAGAGTTATGTGGCCTTCAGTAGAGTTGTGGCCTTCAATTAATTTGTGTGGCCTTCATTAGAGTTGTGTGGCCTTCAGTCGGATTATATGGCCTTCGGTAGGGTTACTCGGTAGAGTTGTGTGGCCTTCCGTAGAGTTATGTGGCCTTCAGTAGAGTTGTGGCCTTCAATTAATTTGTGTGGCCTTCATTAGAGTTGTGTGGCCTTCATTAGAGTTGTGTGACCTTTAGTAGGTTGTGTGAACTTCAGTACAGGTGTGGCCTTCAGTAGAGTTGTGTGGCTTTCAGTAAAGTTGTGTGGCCTTCAGTAGGGTTGTGTGGCCTTCAGTAGGTTTATGTGGTCTTCAGTAGAGTTGTGTGGCATTCAGTAGAGTTGTGTAGCCTTCCGTACAGTTATTTGGTCTTCAGTAGAGTTATATGGCCTTCAGTAGAGTTATGTATCCTTCAGTAGGGTTGTGTAGCCTTCGGTAGAGTTGTGTGGCCTTCAGTAGAGACGTGTGGCCTTCAGTGAGCTATGTGGCCTTCAGGAGATTTGTTTGACCTTCAGTAGAGTTGTGTGGCCTTCAATAGAGTTATGTGGCCTTCAGTAGAGTTATGTGGCATTCAGTAGAGTTATGTGGCCTTCAGTAGAGTTGTGGCCTTCAGTAGAGTTGTGTGACCTACAGTAGAGTTTTGTGACATTCAGTAGAGTTATGTGGCCTTCAGTAGAGTTGTGGCCTTCAGTAGAGCTGTGTGGCCTTCAGTAAAGTTGTGTGGCCTTCAATAGAGTTATGTGGCCTTCAGTAGAGTTATGTGGCCTTCAGTAGAGTTGTGTAGCCTTCGGTATAGTTGTGGCCTTCAATAAATGTGTATGGCCTTCATTAGAGTTGTGTGGCCTTCAGTAGGATTATATGGCCTTCAGTAGGGTTACTTGGCCTTCAGTAGAGTTGTGTGGCCTTCAGTAGGGTTGTGTGGCCTTTAGTAGGGTTGTGTGACCTTCAGTACAGTTGTGGCCTTCAGTAGGGTTGTGTGCCTTCAGTAGTGTTATGTGGCCTTCATTAGGGTGGTGTGGCCTTCAGTAGAGTTGTGTGGCATTCAGTAAAGTTATGTAGCCTTCCGTACAGTTATTTGGCCTTCAATAGAGTTATATGGCCTTCAGTAGAGTTATGTATCCTTCAGTAGGGTTGAGTAGCCTTCGGTAGAGTTGTGTGGCCTTCAGTAGAGATGTGTGGCCTTCAGTAGAGTTGTGTGACCTTCAGTAGAGTTGTGTGGCCTTCAGTAGAGTTATGTGGCCTTCATTGTCTTTATGTGGCGTTCAGTAGAGTTATGTAGCCTTCAGTAGAGTTGTGGCCTTCAGTAGAGTTGTGTGGCCTTCAGTAGAGTTGTGTGGCTTTCAGTAGGGTTGTGTGACCTTCAGTAGGGTTATTTGGCTTTCAATAGAATTTTGTGGCCTTCAGTGGAGCTGTGTGGCCATCAGTAGTGTTGTGTGGCCTTCATTAGAGTCGTGTGGCCTTAAGTAGAGTTATGTGGCCTTCGGTAGGGTTGTGTGGCCTTCAGTAGGTTTATGTGGCCTTCCGTAGAGTTGTGTAGCCTTCAGTAGGGTTATTTGGCCTTCAGTAGAGTTGTGTGGCCTTCAGTCGGGTTATGTGGCCTTCAGTAGAGTTGTGTGGCATTCAGTAGAGTTGTGTGGCTTTCAGTAGGGTTGTGTGACCTTCAGTAGGGTTATTTGGCTTTCAATAGGATGTTGTGGCCTTCAGTGGAGCTGTGTGGCCATCAGTAGAGTTATGTTGCCTTCATTAGAGTCGTGTGGCCTTAAGTAGAGTTATGTGGCCTTCGGTAGGGTTATGTGGCCTTCAGTAGGTTTATGTGGCCTTCCGTAGAGTTGTGTGGCCTTCAGTAGGGTTACTTGGCCTTCAGTAGAGTTGTGTGGCCTTCTGTAGAGGTGTGTGGCCTTCAGTAGGGTTATGTGGCTTTCAGTAGAGTTGTGTGGCCTTCAGTCGGGTTATGATGCCTTCAGTATGGTTGTGTGGCCTTCAGTAGGGTTATGTGGCCTTCAGTAGAGTTGTGTGGCCTTCAGTCGGGTTATGTGGCCTTCAGTAGAGTTGTGTGGCCTTCAGTAGAGTTGTGTGGCCTTCAGTAGGATTCTGTGGACGTTAGTAGAGTTGTGGCCTTCAGTAGAGTTGTGTCGCCTTCGATAGGGTTGTGTGGCCTTCAGAAGGGTTATGTATTATGTTACAATCGATCGTTTTATCCCTAACATATATTTTGTTTTGTTGGTCCATTTATCAAACATGACAATAATTCGCTAATTAATACGCTAAGCCTATCTAGGTCCTCGTTGATAACTGCAACGAACGATTACTAAGTTAATGTTCTGTATGACCCTTTTGTGCGAGTAGTCGTCCTTATAAATCAAGTTCCAAGTATTACGTATTACACTTTCCAATTATTACGCATTTTGTTTTATTTGGTGTTTAGCTTAACGTAAACGTAATCAAAGGTACAAGCTCCAAACGGAGCTATACGCGGAATTGTTTCAACGTAACTTCCTAGCAGGTGACAATGGCGAGAACTTGTAAACAAAGGCGAGCGGGACTTTAGTGTTTTTCATTTATTCTAAAAATATCAGGCCTTACTTGAAAAATTCGGGGAATGCTATTTCACGTAGTAAGTACACAAGGTTATACCCTTTTTTCTTAAACCATGCATTTTTGGTAAAAACACATAAAACCTACAGACATTACCTCAATGTGTCCAAGACTCCCTTGTGTTACATACAATAATAAATGGATTGGAACGAAAGTAAAATGCTTATAGAGATTCTTTCCAAAACCGAAAATTATCTTTATAATACATTTTGAAAGATGATCGTTTTTCAGGAACAAAACATCTCAAGTAGTATCACCGCTGAAAATTGCATACTCTGGTACCGAGACTTGATCTGGGTTTGCTGATATCCCAAACTGATTTTGGTTTAGATAAACGTTAAAATTATCTTCTTAAGGAAAACAAGAATAGCAGTGTCTACTAACAAAACAGATTTTATTTCAGATACGGTTAATATTGTTTTACCTGAATCAAGTAGTCTGCATGACTTGTTCAGATTCAAATTGTTTGACAGTAAATATCCTTTACAATACACACTGGGTTAGATTCTTAAGCTGCGGTCGATTGGGATCACCACTTTGGGATACACCTAAAAAACGCAAACATTTAATGTTTACCGACAGTAGAGTTATTTATTTATCACAAAATTGGTATGTTGCTAACCGAAACTGCTTAAAGTTCGTGATGTCAACTGTATGACAAAACATTTCGACTTCCTTGTTCATATATTAAATTACGAACTATTTGAAGCTATACCAGGTTTTTGTTATTTCAAGTTAAAGGATAGATTTTCAACAAAGGAATGATTTAAACAAAAACACAGTTCTAGTTGAACTCTCCGTTGAATTTACCTATTCATATTTATAAGGGGCGCCGTTTTACTTTTTAATACGGTTTTGTGATATCAGCTTTTTGGGTGGGTGATATCAGCTAATCGAATAGGTGATATATACGTGATATATCATATCCAATTTTAAAACGTGATATCAGGTATTCGAATATATAGTTGATATTACCTATTCGAATACGTACCACTTCGGGATTGAACGGGTGATATCACATATTCGTAAACGTGATATCAGGCATTCGAATAGGTAATATTACCCATTCGAATATGTGATATCACATATTCGAATGCATGATATGTCATATTCAATTTGAATACGTGATATCAGGTTTTCAAATACGTGATATAACATATTGAAATGTCTGATATCACGTATTTAAATTGAATATGAGCTATTATTTTATTTAAATTGAATATTACGTATTCGAATATGTGATACATATATATATATATATATATATATATATATATATATATATGTATGTGTGTGATACGTATTCGTTTTTAAACACTAGTAAAAACAGACTGATCCCTGACATTAGTATGTGATATCACGTATTCGTGACTATATGTACAGACGTTTTAAGATCATTGGTAACTTGTTAACATAACAAAACAGCTTATGATCATTTTGCAACGCACTGCATGTTTAGTTGTTGACCCATTTACTGTTCGACACAATGCTTTACAATTAATGTTGCGATGAGCCGACAGATTGTGAACCCTATGATGACCTACTCACAAACATTCCTTACTATGTATTGTATAAAAGGATTGAGAGAATATAGTTATATTATATGTATATAGGAAAGGGCCTTCTTCTTTTCTCTATATGTAGCCTTCTATAATATATATCGTAATGAATGCATTGCTTGTACCTAAATCCGGCAAGGGATTTTAAAACCTAACGTTTGACTTTAATATCGTCCTCTTAACGGTTGATTCTTGTGTTGTCCTGACTTCTGACACGAAATTATCTGCTTTGTGGCTTTCTATGCATTTTATATTCATATAAACATGATCAGTTTCTGTTATACTTATATTGCCTACTAATTGCTATTAATACTGCCTAGTTTATAAGGGGATATAGCCTGGCTGGCCCCATTTAAGTGGAATAAACACAGGGTAAGAGTGAGGTTTGGTGCACTCTATAACCTGGTATAACCCCATCGGCCTTTATTTCACTGACCATTCCAAGGAGGTACCCATGTTACCAACCGTTTGAGTTTGCCATTTCGCATACTTTGCTCTTTTCTATTCTTGTGATTGGTGTTTGTTTCAAATACGTGTGTTTGATCGACTGACTGCGTTCTGTGAAGGTTACATTTCCTTCTCGACTTTTAAACAATAATTTGTTTCTGACTCGAAATAGGTTATGGATCATATAGTGATAATTCTAGTTTTAATCTGTAAACATGATTCTACTACACTATTGAATATATTGGGCATAATGTATCAAGGCGACACAATCCGTAGGACAGTATTCAAGTGTATGATGTGTTTGAGAAACGTTGACAACCTTCTTAACCAAAAGTTGACAGTTCATTCAATCAGAACCTAGAATTGAAGCTCAATGTCACAGAAACACCAATGTTGGTTGGACATATGTAACAAAGGTGCAAATTTCAAATCAATCATTTAGATAATAGTCAAGATGTTTTGGAGAAACTCTGTCACACGTCATACACAAACACTGACGTCGCTCACTCGCCTTCCAACGAAACTCGCCAATAAAACAACGTTATTTTTCTGATAAATATAATCATCTGACAAATGTAAGCTTTAGCCAAAAGGTGGATGCCCGTCCGTCCATCCGTTTGCCCGCCATCTTCAATCCTCAAACCGCTTTTAATTTATTTTTATTTTTTTGAAAATTGCAATCTGCATAAACAGAATATATTCAGGCATGCTTAAAAGAAATATAAAAAAATCGGACAGGGAAAGTAGCATTCAAGAAGGACAGTCAACCACAAAACACATAAACAAACACGCAAACAGACAAGCAAGAAGGCAAAAGCAATAATAAATGCAAACGACATCACAAACACAAAAGGGTTGACAATAGGGCTACCGCCTTGGAACGGTCAGTGGCAAAGTAGGCCACTGGGGGTTTAAACCGGTCCTAGGGTGCACCAAAACTCACACTTACCCTTCTTCATCCCATTAAAAGAGGACAGTGTAGATAAAGAAATCCCCGCCATGATCTAATCTCTAAGTCTTATTTATATACAAAACAAAATCAAATCGCTAAAATATAAACTTGTACTAATTTTTCCTTTGAATATCAATATTTTCTTATCAAATACGGGCTTCCGTAGAATTTTTTTTGGTGTTATGAAATGCAAAGAGTACCATTAACTCATACAGTGGTTGCCTATATAGCACAGTTTCTGCTATTGATATGCAAAAATTCACGAGTATATCTTTCCGGGTAAACCAAAAGTGTTTTTGTTTGCACGATACGAGAGGTTGGGTACCATTCTGGATACATCATGAGATGTTTCTTATTTTATATTTTATATAGCTTTACAACAACATCTTAGTGTTTCTTTTGTTAGTTTCTCTGGATATGGACTTTATTGTTAGATAATTCCCTTTGACGGGATGTAGTTTTGATTACACTGTCTTGTCTATTTGGGCGCTGAAGACAGGATAATATTGAGGATTGTGTACACATAACTGATCTTCCCAAGTCGGTAACCCTGTCTCCACCACCCTTTCTGTTGTTTTATGTGTTTTTCATTGTATAATTAATTAATTAATTAAATATTGCTCCTTGTTTGTAGCACGCAGCAGACCTACGATGCAACTGCGTTTGGACGCTGTGGTTTATAGGACCCTATATCTAATGTTTGATATGAGTCAAGTTGAAATGTCTCTTTCAAAGTTATAGAGCTTAAAGGATTCCGTCTTCAGATGGACAAACGGGCGGACAGACGCAGGTACGATATATGGTTAACCACTTACATTGCGGTCGGAGGAAAACAACATAACATAATCTGTAGTGTGTTTTTGTTTAATTGGTACATTTACACAGATAACAAGTATCATTTTAATCATTGCAACCGCTAAACAAAACAATATTGTAATCTTAACGCGGACCTCGTTAACTTTATACATTTGTAGACGACCATGGTTACATAATCTTCACTAGTGCGCATGTCCATATACTACACGGAACAAGTTTAGTTTCATAGTAATCCACGGAGATACACAATTTGGAAGTAAAACAAATTAAATTGCCTATTGAAATAGTGTGCGTGATGGGTGGGAACTAACAAACTATCTAAATAGGTAAGGTATGTAAATATATATAGCGTTTAATATTGAAATCAGATAAAACCGTTTGCCTATAATTTATCAATTTCCTATTATCATGAAGCTTAAATAAAATAAATATCTACTCGATAGGATGATATTTTAGGAAACTGGTTCATACTTGTTTGTTTTGTATTTGTACAAGGCTCACTGGAGAAGTTGTGTTTCCGTTTAGTCACCGTGAACGAATTGTTCTTGCATCGTATATATTACAAATGCGGAGAGACCGTATTGTTGATCATATAGACATGTGTTTTGTTATTCAGTTTAAATGTAGATACTCTGTTATTTTCATTGGTTTATATACCTAGTCTGTATATAAATGTATCTTTCTCAATAATACTAATATTACGGGCTGCGTTTAAAGCTGGACAATACTAGTTTCCTTGCCTATGTATCTTGTTTTATGCAGGAATTCACACAAACATTAATATGGAGGATATTTAAAACGATTTTCTATAACATAATTTCGTATAGTGCATTGATAAATACATCGTAGCAGCTCAGTATAATCTTGCATTGTGCGTATAGTGCATTGATAAATACATCGTAGCAGCTCAGTATAATCTTGCATTGTGAGTATAGTGCATTGATAAATGCATCGTAGCAGCTCAGTATAATCTTGCATTGTGAGTATAGTGCATTGATAAATACATCGTAGCAGGTCAGTATAATCTTGCATTGTGAAACTGTTCTTACTATTACAAGAGGGGTAATGGATCTGTTTCCAGGAGTGGGTCAATTATTTGTATTCAAACCTTCACAAGAAGATGCAACTGTTGGTATTCTTAACTCTACAAGAGGGGAGAAATAAATCGCATTGCTTACCTTTATAAAAGGTTGCTACACATGAAGCTATGCCGTGAATAGATCTCCACGGAGCTTACATTTATTCGTAGCACGCTATGCATACAGTTATGTTGGAGCTATATGTGTCAAGGATGTGCATACTCTTTTATTAGTGTCAATAAACGCGTCGCATTTGGCTCTGTATTTACTTCATTTGGCTCCGTATTTACTTCATTTGGCTCCGTATTTACTTCATTCCAGCTCACCTGAGTTCAAGGTGCAAAAGGCGAGCTACTGTATTATTGTAATTATACTTTGTTCGTCGTACTTCCGTCCGTCTGCTAGTAATGGATGGACACGTCTGTTGATATCTAGCTGGTTTAAGAAAAAAAATCAGTGTTGCATACGCTATTACAGATCTTCGTTTGTAATTGTTTTAAAATTAATAACTGTTAAACTGTAACATTTCTGGTCAGATAAGCTCTTGCATATACGAGTTATACCCCTGATAGATTTCAAAAAGGCATTTTAAATAATACAATGCAATATCATACCAACATTTTTCAGAGAATCGCAAGGAAATATTTCGGAATGGGGAATTTTATGAAAGGAACGAACTTTCTACACACTCTATAACGAGGTCGAATATGTTTCTATAAGCGATCGATTTGGAAGCATTTTAGAAACATCGGCTATTCTGTATCGGGTATACTGTACCCATCCACGCACATGTATAAACACATCAATAAACCCAAATACTGTCCATCCCTCTAAAATATAAACCATTTAAATTGTGGTTAGGAGTTCCAGTTCACAAACATGGCTTTGAGCTCTTACGGTCCTGTTTGTAGCTATCTGCTTATACGTATGATGCACATACAGCTTCCTGGTGCATAGAGCCGAGCTCCAACATGGAGCTCTATGTGCATAGAACTCCAAGGGGAGCTGTGTTCACGGGGATATATATGTGTATAGAACTTCAAGGGAGCTGTGTTCACGGGAAGCCCTATTTGTAAAGGAATCCAAGGGGATCTGTGTTCATGGCGAGCTCTATGTGTATAGAACTCCAAGGGGAGCTGTGTTCACGGGGATCTCTATGTGTATAGAACTTCAAGGGAGCTGTGTTCACGGGGAGCTCTATTTGTAAAGGACTCCAAGGGGATCTGTGTTCATTGGGAGCTCTATGTGTATAGAACTCCAAGGGGAGCTGTGTTTATGGGGAGCTATATGTGTATAGAACTCCAAGGGGAGCTGTGTTCACGGGGGGCTCTATTTGTATAGAACTCCAAGGGGAGCTGTGTTCACGGGGAGCTCTATGTGCATAGATTTCCAAGGAGAGCTGTGTTTACGGGGAGTTCGATGTGTATAGAACTCCAAGGGGAGCAGTTTTTACGGGGAGCTCTATGCGTAAAGAACCCCAAGGGGAGCTGTGTTCACGGGGAGCTCTATGTGTATAGAACTTTAAGGGTAGCTGTGTTCACGGGAGCTCTATGTATATAGAACTCCAAGGGGAGCTGTGTTCAATGGGGAGCTCTATGTGTATAGATTTCCACGGGAAGCTCTATGCGTAAAGGACTCCAAGGGGAGCTGGGTTCACCGGAAGATATATGCATATAGATCTCCAGGGGAAGCTGTGTTCACCGGAAGCTCTATTTGTATACATAACTCGGTATACATATCGTGTCAAATTTTATATACATGTGTATTGTTTACTATTACATCGGCGATACATAGATTGGAGAGTATCCTCTAAATCAATTTTGAATGACACTATTTAAGACATTCACATCTTGGATCGTGGGAATGTGTTGCCGTCGCAACCGTTAATGAAAGGTATACAACACTATGCACGAAGTAGATATATGAGCATCATAGGTACTCAACACACTACTCAACTTTTATAATCGGTCACCCACGTTTTTTGAAAATATCAGAATACTAAAAACTGGAAATCACCGAAACACACACCAATATTTTATTCAGTTTATCAACAAGGTTTTAGTCCAATCAAGGCAGGTTAAGTTTTATAAATTGCTAGCGATATTTGTTAAATGACACCAGTTAAAATTTTAAATGAAAATATGAATTATTAAAAAATATATAATTCTTTGAAAGTGAACGATTATAAAAGTTGGGTAGTGTAGGTCCAACATGAGTTCTTGATGTTGTTACATCTTTGAATAACCGTTTAATAGCGTATATTATTCACAAACAGCGGAAGTTATTTCACTCTGCGAAAAGTGCTTTTGTTTAAATATGTTTATAATTCAAACAGGTTTATACTATTATCAGGGCAAAATTACTCAAATATACTCAGTACATTTAAAAAACCTTCCACAGCACCTTATCGCATACAAGGTGTTGTCTATGCAACGTAGGTGTCAAGCTTTGATACATATTTTACATGTATACTTGTGTTGTTCTAGCTCTTTAACATATCTAGAAAATTCAAAAAATACAAAGTGTTTCGTTTTCAACTGTACTGAGTATACACAATTATATAGAATATTCATGTAAATCAAAATATTAGTATGAACAACAACAGTGTTTTATTCTGATGGCCGAAAGTTGGGAACAAATATGGACTGAAGGTTGTTAACAACCTTGTTGCACTAGTTTCTGTCAAGTAATTGGCAAGCTTTTGATTGGTTGATCTATTGGTGTGTTAGTTATATTAATATAATACGACTGAGTAATATAGTATACGTGATCATGTATGTGGTACATTAAATTGTTTAATTAATTCTGCTTATTTTGTTAAAGGATAACGATAAGTATCTTCCTGTTTGGGCTATAATTTGTAAATATAAACCGCTAGAGATAATTACTGAAACTGTATCGGATTATATTATCAATAGGCAGCGAGTTGCACACCACGTTAATAGTCGCGTGTTCATTCTTTCCATTCAAATTAACTCCTTAAACATTTCAGATTATGTAATGCAGCTTTTAAAAAAGTGTGTAGATCATGAGTCTCGCACTAATAAAGGGTAAAATCAATCACTGCTAGATATACTGAGCAAAAAAACGTACCCTTTTTTCTTTCCCTTATTATATAGACAGTAAAACAGGAAATAATAAATGATGTATATAGAATAATTAGATCGACCACCACCAATAGTCCAAACAAAATATTTTATTTTGAAAAGTTCAGTACACAAGGGTGTATCCCTCCTTTTTCTTAAACCATCCATTTATGGTAAAAAACATAAAATGTACAACCATTACCACAATGTGTCCTAAACAATAATCTCTATATGTTGCTTATGAAAAAGAATCACAGAAAAACACAACACCGATTGTGAGGGTAGCAGCTTTTGATTATCAAAAATCAACAAATTACCTCCCTTTAAGGTTTCCATAGCATTCATAAAAGAGTATTGCTTGGCAAAATTTGAAACTGTTTAAAGGAACTTACTACTCAATCGTGTGCTTAAAAAACATCAAGAATTGTTTAATTAAAGCGCTGTTCAAAGCTGTCCTACGCCATCACAATTTGGCCTATGAGAATACCAGAAAGAAAAGGGGGTACTACTTTTTTGGTGAGTAAAGTAATGGGATGAGCTTGGTGCGTTTATGGATAGTGTGTGTCGTCACACAAGGTTCACGTCCATTCCAGTAAAGCGAGCATATCACTTCATGTTTAGTAGTACGAGAGGTGTTATAACGTAACACTTTCATTTTGTAACTGTATCAAATATATTGACATTCTCATCAAATCTGTTTATTTTAATGGCAAGTCTAATGATTCCTTCGATATAAAACATTATGACATAAACCTCTATGTGCTTCCTAATTTTGCTGCATCCGTATTTTTGAATAAGGGTAGAGAATGATGTTTTGAAGCAAAAATCTTTGAATATAAAAACAGCTGCAATACGATTTTTTTTAAAAATGCTTGTAAATTGTCGTTTAAGGTTATAGTAGTCTGATATGCCCTTGTCTGAAGGTAAACATTTGGAATATGATTTTTTTTTTGTGCAATTCGTCGGTTTTCAAGATTTCAAGAAAATCAACATGAAATTTGACTTTGAAAATGACTATGATTTCCTCCTCTATAAAAAATAAGTTCTCATTAATTTCTTATAGCAAAAGCAAGAAATAATATATAACTTAAGAGTTAGGGGCAAAACACACACATTTGCAAATAATGATGAAAACAAAAAAGATTATGACCAAAGATTTCTTTATGGTATGTGATAATAAAGCAAAATTAACTGTTCTTTTTTTGTCGTAAAAAACATGAATAAAATGCTTATTTTGGTTAATTTATAAAGTTATTGCTAACATAGGAGCAAACTGTTCTATCATTTTTTAATTCTTAACATTGCGATAAAATTCGAACTTTTAATTCAAAATTTATATTTTTGTCTTAAAATAAAACTTACGATCACATTTAAATTGCAAACACAGTTTTAAACAATTATGATATGCATTTTGGGGAATTATTTGGTTTAAGGTAAAACTCTAAGGCAGTAGAAACATATAGGCTTACAAAT
>JAWPHD010014409.1:0-61550 GCA_037043455.1 Cyrtodaria siliqua
AAGTATGAAGTCTGAAGTCTGAACTGAACTGAACTGAATGTTGTTTAACTGCTCATCAACACAGTATAGGTTATTTAGAGCTGCCCCAGAGAGAGGGAAGGATACATAGGAATCCGGGAACCGTGCCCTACTCTTATTAACGAATAGATTCCTATGGTTCTTTAACGTGCTCGGAGGATAGACCGATACACAGGACTGACCGGTTGATGGACGAGGCTGAGGGAAAGTGTCTTGCCCAAGAACACACCGATAAAACTCAGTGGCACAACAGAGGATTTAACCCGTGGACTCCGGTTATAAATCCGCCGCGCTACCGACTGCGCCACGCCGTGTGATGAAGTATGAAGTCTGAAGAGTGAAGTCTGCAGTTGTGAACTCTGAAATCTGATGTGTGATGTATGAAGTCACTCTGAATTGAATTGACTTGTATTGGATTTTATAGTCGCACCAACACCTAAGGTCATATTCCAGCTTCCATAGGTGGAGGAAGACCCCAGGTGCCCCTCCGGGAAATTTTCGTGCACGGGCGAGCTTCCTCACATAAAGATTCCTAGGCCCCTGAGGGATCGAATCTACAGCAGTGAGGGGGCAAGTGATTTCAAGTCAGAGACGTTAACCACTCGGCCACATATTCCCCACAAGTCACTCTGAAGTTTGAACTCTGAAGTGCAAAGTATGAAATGTAAAGTATAAAGTATTTTATCTGCATAAACTTTGAATTTTGAGTGCATAATTTGTTGTTTTATGATGAATAACATATTTTATTTCATTTCAAAGTGATAAAATGTTTTATATTTTGCATTATACGATTTCATTTTCGGGGTTGTGAGTAAATAATAAAAAATAATATATGTTGTTTTGTCTGGAAGAAAGAATTTATATTATGTAAAGTGAAATAATCCTATTATCACTCCAAAACAATCAAAATATCCTCCATAATTACCTGTATATGCACTTCTAAACACAAATACCCTCCCCCCCCCCCCCCCCCCCCCCCCCACCCCAAAAATAAAAATCAAAAGACAGGCCTCAGAGTGCTTGATTAATTGTAATGTTTTAATTAAGGTAATATGAACAAAAAGCCGCAGCGTACATGTTGAGCCATATTATGTTATTGACCAACACCAAACCCAAGAGATATTTGTCAAAACACACTTAATATTTAATTAATGTCATTAACAGTGGGGATGTATATATGACGCAGTGGAGAATGAACGAAATTAGTTTTAATTTGAAATATGTTTTATATAAATGGGGAGATAACTATGATACTTACTTTGAATCGCAAATAAGTGAAAAACATGAACACCTTCTGACATGCCAAAGTTATCAAATGCTTCACATTATAAAATAAACATTCAGTTTCTTTAAGCTAGACATGCAAAAGACCGTGCAGATCAAGAGCGCTGCCTAATAGCATGAATTAAAATTGCTAGAAATAGATTTCATTCGTACAAATATGTATGATATTGTCTGAGAATCTACTGAATTTGATTGTGCTTCTCTTGTTCAATGGCACTATATTTTCGTAAAGTTTACAGTCTTATTGTGTGATGTCACTATCGATCTGTGCTATTGGGCATTATTCTAAGGTTTAAAAGCATTTCCTAGCTGTCGGGTCAATATGACCTTGCCTTTGACATACTGACAAAAAACAGAAAGAGGTTGTTGTTTAACCATGGCACTATTTGTATACATTTTCAAGATTGTATGTCAAACAGTAAATGAATAGCAGCCAGGAAAGCATTTTTCTTTTTTCAGGTCACAGTTACCGTGACATTTGACCTAATTATAAAATCAAAAGGGGTCGTGCTCGCAAAATGGACACTATTTGGTTAAAGTTTTAAGATTGCAGGTAAAGTAGTAAATGAATTACAGTGCAGAATGTTTTTCATGATCGGGTTACTGTGATCATTGTTCTAATATGGGTACTATTTTGTAAAAATTAAAAACAAGATAGTTTTAGTTCTCAGGACTGGGTCATTGTCAGGTCATTGTATTTAGCAAGATGTTATAAGAAAACAAGTTTGCGCTGCTGTAAAAACAAATTCAAATTGGCAAGAACATTGTTTTCTTGTCAGTTTGTCTTACAAAAAGTGTGCTAAACCAATCTCAAATCCTTGATCTTTCTGTGCGTGTCTGATTAAATACAAGGCAGGTCCGATAAGGCACAAATTTACGGGCATATTTCATCCATGCCAGGGACTCGGCTCGACTTCAACCTTATTCCAGGGTATTTTAAGGCAGGTCCGATAAGGCACAAGTTTACGGGCATATTTCATCCACGCCAGGGACTCGGCTCGACTTCAACCTTATTCCATGAAAGGCAGGTCCGATAAGGCACAAGTTTACGGGCATATTTCATCCACGCCAGAGACTCGGCCCGACTTCAACCTTATTCCATGAAGGCTAAATGTGTTTTCTGCCCTGCAAATCATCCTGTCGGCACAGAGTAAATACAGTATTTCAAACTGGGAAAGCGCAACTTTAAAAAAAAAGCTGAAACAAGAAAAGAATGTTTTTAGTTCAATGAAATTTGTTTTTATAGTTGTGCATTTCTTCTGTTATTCTTGCATTTTTATTGTTCATTTGTTCATTGTAAAACACGTACATTTTTTTAAGTTTTCTAATTGAAGGGGGAGGGTGCCACGATCACAATTTGGGTTCCAAATGGAGTTCAAGGATTGAAGGAACATATATTACTTATTCAAACCTTGAGGAAAAACTATACTGAACAAAAAAAGAAACGTCCGCTGATGTTAATGCTGATTATCTAGACAGTAAAACAGGAAAGAATTAGTGATGTTTTAAGAATAATAAGATAACTGCAAACAATAGTCTGAAAAAAGATGTTTTTGAAAAGTTTATTATTAAGTGGAAACCAAATGTATATATTGATATTATACATTCAAGGAGTTTCTTGTATGCTATTCATATGCAAAGTAATTGAAATGGGTTTTACTGCATACCAACACATGAAAGGTTATATGGCGCCTAACACGATTTAAAAAAATAGTAAGTTGGCGAGCTTTAAATACAAAAAAAATAACCAGTTTTTTCCAAGAGCAATGCTAGAATTAAGTAAGCTTATGCGAAAATGTGTCGAAAATGGAGGATATTTCAAGCAAAATACATGACACGAGTTACGGTACTTGTCATATAATGTTTTGCAACGAGACGTATAATGACAAGTTTCTAGTTTTAAAGATTTCCAACAATTCTTTTTTTGAGTAAAATGAGAAAAACAAGAACTTCAACCAATATCAAAATGCACTAAGATGGATAGACTACGGATGGAACTCACCAATAGGCCTGGATTCGCTACACCGTTCAGCAATAAAAATTGCCGTATTGCCTATTGTGTTTTTAAAATTGGGTGGTGCTTAGTTTTACCCCATTCAATGTACATATCAAGTTTTATAGCAATACCTTAGATGGTATTCCAGATATAACCCTGTAAAATTGCTAATTTATGGTGGTATAGGGTTTAAGTCAAAAGATCAGACATGATCACAGTCCATGTTCATACCAAGTTTCAGCACAATACCTTCGATAATTAACATTGAAGATATACCTTCCAGAAACATTCAACCAGAAACCTTGATGGAGCCTTCATTGTCGCTGCAGTAAAAGTGATCTCTAGATCATTTAGCACAACATTTATGCTTGTTGAGGATTTTCCCTGAAAGGGATTTTAGTTTGATCATATTTCTAGGAAGCTAGGCCATTCTGTTACTAGACTTTAGAATCTGTCCACAACTTGTATACTGGGTTAGGGTATTAAGAGTTCAGGTAAAGTTTTATGGTTAGTGGTTAGAATTAGCGTTATAGTCTTTTTAAAGACTTGAAGGCCTGTCGAACCCTATTATCAGGATCCTGATTTTTTACTAGATCAACACCAATGTCAACTAGATGGGTTTGTTTTTGTAATAAAAAAACATATGTCTCCCCCGATAATTTATGAGCCAACCTGGCTGAAAGTTGTGCTCTGCACGTCGTCTCGATAAGGTGAGCATTGGTGCCAAGTTATTTCAAAATCCCTCAAGCGGTTCAAGATATATGAAGTGGACACGAAATATAGTGCATATGACCTTCGACCTCTAAGTGTGACCTTGACCTTGAACGGACATGGCTGAAAGTTGCGCTCTGCACGTCGTCTCGATATGATGAACATTTGTGGCAAGTTATTTCAAAATCCCTCCAGCGGTTCAAGAGATGTGGAGCGGACACAAATACAGTGCATATGACTTTCGACCTCTAAGTGTGACCTTGACATTGAATGGATGTGGCTTAAAGTGCGATCTGCACGTCGTCTCAATATGGTGAACATTTGCGCTAAGTTATTTCAAAATCCATCAAGCTGTTCAAGAGATATGGAGGAGACGTGAAATATAGTGCATATGACCTTCGACCTTTAAGTTTGACCTTGACCTTGAATGGATGTGGCTTTTAGTTGCGCTCTGCACGTCGTCTCAATATGGTGAACATGAGGAGACATGACATATAGTGCATATGACCTTCGACCTGTTCTTGTTTGGTGAAAATCCTCAAGTAACGGAGAAGATATTAAGAAATTAAAATCGGACGCATGGACGAACTAACGAAATTGACACACATACACCCGGACAACACTGTGATCACAAAGTCAAGATCCGTCAATGGGCTCGACAAAAATGCCCTATGAGTAAGTGCCATCCTACACTGACCTTCTCCTTGTCAAATGTTATTGCTTAAAATTTCTGGTTTAGGATTTTTGAAAGCTTTATTATCTTCAATACTATCAAAGGCATTGCTTTGAAACTGCATATGAACATTCACTGTCCTCATCGACTGACTTATCCCCAACCCACCATTGACCTCGACCTTCCCTATATAACCTTAGACATTCATTACTAAGAAACTGGCTCGCTATATACATAAGCGAGACACCATCTTGCCATGGCCTTGTTCTACGTATTGTTTAATTACCCCCAGGGTACTTTTGAATGTTGTGTTTTGGCGGGTTTCAGTATTATGCAGGACTTATCTCATTCCCAACAAAAGGCGTCAATGACCTTGAAGCTCTACTGATAGATTATGATAGCTCGATCAGCCATGCAAACCTTTGACGTTTTATGAAAATAGGACCAGCACTTCTAGAGAAGTAGTCGCGACAAGTTTTTCCTATATAACTCTATGTAAATAAAAATGGCCATTGGCAGCCAAGTTTGACAAACTACATGTCATGCCAGTCATTTTAGTAAAGGTTCCAAATCAACACCATTTATGGTTTTTGAAAAGTAGTCACCACAAATATGTATTTTTATAGCTATGGCGACCATCTTGAATTTTCTGGCCGTAGTTTCAGAGTAGTCGCTACAAGTTTTTACTATACAACTCTATGTAAACAAAGATGGGTGCTGGCAGCCATGTTAAACGTCAAATCAAAATGATTTTCGAAAAGGCCCAACATCATGACATGCTGATCATTTTAGAAAACAAGACGGCCCTAAATCGATCACCTGAGTACTGGCCAATTATCAAACTTCTTAGAAATCTTATGGTCATATACAATCTGTGCATAACAACATTGATATAAAGACACCGACAAAGTTTGGTAAAGATCAAATACAAAATGAAGGTGCTATAGTGGAACATTTTCGACAGGGCCAAATGTGACCCGAAGGCTACATGTAATATATGAGAGAGAGAAGAAGTTGTTTTAAGTTTTTCCCTATACAAGTGTAAAACACGACCCTGGGACGGGGCCAAATGTGACCCCACGGTTACCATTTGAACAAACTTGGTAAAGGACCATAAGAGTATAGTAAATGCAAAATATTAACCCTATGGCTCTTGTAGTTCCAGAGAAGAAGACTTTAATGTGTTTCCTATTTGTCTATGTAAAACTGTGACCCCCGGGGCGCGGCCAAATTTGACACCAGGGTCACAATTTGAACTTGGTAGAAGACCATAAGCTTATAGCAAATGCAAAATATTAAACCTCTGGCTCTTGCAGTTACAGAGAAGAAGATTTTGTTCAGTTTTTCCCTATAAAAGCCTATTTAAAACTGTTGACCCCCGGGGCGGGGCCAAATGTGACCCCAGGGTCACCATTGGAAAAAAATTGGTAGAGGACCATAAGTAAATGCAAAATATTAAACCTCTGGCTCTTGCAGTTTCAAAGAAGAAGATTTTTTAAGTTTTCACCTATACATGTCTATGTAAAACATGTGGCCCTTGGGGCGGGGCCAAATGTGACCCCAGGGTCACCATTTGATCAAACTTGGTAAAGGATGAAAAATATCAAACCTCTGGCTCTTGTAGTTTCTGAGAAGATTTTTTAAAAAAAAATCCTATATAAGTCTATGTAAAACTGGCACTCGGGGCAGGGACAAATTTGATCCCAGGGTCACCATTTGAACAAACTTAGTAGAGGAGCATAATACATGAGAGCTCTGTGCCATGTGGTTCCAGAGAAGAAGATTTTTTTTCAGTTTTTCCCTATTTAAGCCTATGTAAAACTGACTCCCGGGGTGGGGCCAAATGTGACTCCTGGGTCACCATTTGAACAAACTCGGTAGAGGACCATAAGCTTATAGCAAATGCAAAATATTAAACCTCTGGCTCTTGCAGTTTCAGAGAAGAAGATTTTTTAGGTTTTTCCCTATACATGTCTATGTTAAACATGTGACCCTTGGGGCTTAGTCAAATGTAACCCGAGAGTCAACATTTGAACAAACTTGGTAAAGGACCATAAGCTTATAGTAAATGCAAAATATCAAACCTCTGGCTCTTGTAGTTTCCCAGAATATTTTTATTTTATTTGTTATATATAAGTCTATGTAAAACTTTGAACACCCGGGGTGGGGGTGGGGGTAGGGGTGGGGGGACAAATTTGACCCCAGGGTCACCATTTGAACAAACTTAGTAGAGGACCATAAGCTGATGCTACGTGTAATACATGAGAGCTCTGTGCCTTATGGTTTCAGAGAAGATTTTTTAAAGTTTTTTCCTATATGTCTATACGAAAAACATGCAAAATCTCAATATACAAACGTTGGACCCCCGGCCATTTTTGACCCCGGGGAGTTCATTTGAACAAACTTGATAGTCTAGGCGTTGACGATCATTTTAAAAGCAAAACTGTTGAAATCTGTCCAGCGGTTCTGGAGAAGTTTTTTAAGGTTTCGACCATATATGGTAATAGCGGCCATCTTGGATGTTGCGCTGACCTAATTTTAACAAATCTAAAAAGCAGTCATCTAAGATCATCCATTTGAAGTTTGGTCAAAATTAGCCAAGCGGTGTCTGAGGAGAAGTTTGAAGAAAAGTTAACGACGATGACGGACGACAGACGAAGAGTGATCCCAATAGTTTGGGTGATCTAAAAACAGATATAAACATTTATTTTTAGCTTTGGCAGCCAGCATGAATTTCACATCAACGTGAATTTTTGCTAGGATCAACTAGACATTATAGGCAACATTCCTGTAAAGTTTCATGAAAATTCATCCCGTAGTTTCAGAGAAGTTGAGTTGAATGATGTGTAATGGCTCATTAACACACTATAGGTTATTTAGAGCTGCCCCAGAGAGAGGGGAAGGATACATAGGAATTCGGGAACCGTGCCCTACTCTTATTTTGAATAGATTCCTATGGTTCTTTAACGTGCTCGGAGGATAGACCGATACACGGGACCGTCCGGTTTATGTCCCCATCAGACGAGGCTAAGGGAAAGTGTCTTGCTCAAAAGAAGTTTACAGACGGGCGGACGGATAGATGGACAGTTCATTATGCAACAAAAATCTATAGTGATATGTACTGAAATATGGTTCTATTATTATATCGCAATAAAACAATTCAAATCACCAGTTTCCAATGGTACCAAAAGTCGTGGGTTCGATTCCCGTCATTGCCATATGCGTTGTGTCCCTGAGCCAGACACTTTATCTGCATCACTTAGTACTGGTTCTTCCCAGGCATCGAGAGTGATTCAAAGTTCAAAGAGCTTTCATTACAATCGATGTAAAACAAATAAGTTTAAACTAAAACTAATGACCAAATTTGAAAGTTGATCGTTTTACTAATCTAGTATTACAGATACTGTTGACAGAAAAAATGTTATACATTTCTTTAAAATTTTGTTTTCGTTTTCTAAGTTAGGATAAGGTCTCTCTAAAGCTAAATGTCCAGATGTGTTGTTATGTACATGCTCTTATAGGGTAGGTATGTAGGGAAAATATATATTATTTTCTAAATGTTTTTTTTATTTATTTTTTTTATTTTTTTTATTTTCACTGGATAATTTCATAACCAAATAAACTGACTATCGTATTTGTTGATACCATCAGATACAGAACATATAATCAAAAGTCAATATATTTTATTTTTTAAAAATGTTTTTTTTTTGTTTTTTTGCTTTTTAGATACAGAACAGATAATCAAAAGTTACTTTAAAAGAGGGTAGGTCGGGAAACCAGGAACTACACATATAATTTAACCCTTTTGTGTTTGTGATGTCGTTTGCATTTTTTATTAATTTTGCCTTTTCGTTTGTTTGTTTGCGTGTTTGTTTTTGTGTTTTGTGGTTGACTGTCGTCCTTGAATGCTGCTTTCCCTGTCCGATATTTGTATCCTTCTTTATTTGGCCTAAATAAATCACCAAACTTGGTGTGTAGCTTTATGTCAAAAGATCTCCGACAAGTTCAACAAAGACCAAAATAGAGTGCCTTACTGATGTATTGTCCATGATTATCGAAACATACACATTTATGACTGTTGCCATGGTAACATAAATAAATGGGATCTGATTAATATCAATAAGATCTCGGTAGATTATGACAATGAGCACAGCTGATGATTGGCTAATACGGAGTTATTCCCATTTGGAAAAAAATGGTAAAACTTGACAGGACAAAAACAAAAAAGAGCTTATAAATGCAACATGCCAAATACTGGACCTCAAACTGTTGTAGAAGATGGCTTTTTAAATTTCCTAGATTTTTTAAAAAAAGGTTTCCCCTGTATTCCAGACTTCTATGCTCAACAGTGACTCATGGTGCAGGCCAAATGTTATTACACCTTATACTTTAACAAGAATGATTCTGATAAAAGGGCCTTAATTCTGCCATTTTCTTCAAAACCACCATCATTGCACTCATTCAGTAACATATTTACGCAAAAACTAACTGAATATCTTAAACCATTTCTTTCAAAGTGACCAAAAAACATTTTATCATTATTATGTCTAAAGGTGAGAGTATAAAGGGCCATTATGGTGGCATGTTGCTGCCATCACAATAGTTCAGTCAAAATATTAATTTCAGCTATGAAAAAGACGTTTAAGTCCTTATAAACTCATAAGAAAACAAAAAGATGTACAGCAACAAATATTGTTTGCTTAAACTCAACATAAAGTCAAGATAATGCTCTGAAGTGCAATGCCAGATAATTTATTGTTTTTTTTAGTGTCTTAAGAACCTATTTCCCAATGCTAAATGGCCATTCTTCAGTGAGCTAGCGACTGAGTGGTTTCTTATAAATTATGTCAACTCGTAAGAAAAAATAGTTATGTACCGCAACAAATATTGATTGCTAACTCAACATAAAGTTAAGATAATGCTCTGAATTGCAATGCCAGATAATTTATTGTGTTTTTTCGTTTCTTAAGAACCTATTTCCCAATGCTAAATGGCCATTCTTGAGTGAGTGAGTGAGTGAGTGAGTGGGTGGGTGGTTATCGGAGGGAGGGAGGGGCAGGCGGGAGGGAGGGAGGGGCAGGAGGAAGGGAGGGATGGAGGGAGGCCGGGAGGGGTAGGCGGGTGGGAGGGAGGAATTATTTAGTAACAAATAATGTTTGTTTTAAAATTTAATACAATACAATTTTAACAAAACGGCTTATCCTCTTAATCCATTACTCCCGTCCCTTGTTGTATTTGTGGTCCAGAGAAACAATTAACACTTCTTTGATATTATGAAACAATCAGTAGCTAAGACCGCTATTATAAATAAATGATAACACGTTTCTTTTAAAGTTAAACGTGTAAAATCATTTCAGTTCCCAAATCAATGGATAGTTGTATGAATTTGCCTCAAAGACTAACTGGTTATCAATGACCGACTTTGTTCAACCGCTATCGACGTTATGTGGCCAATGATGCTAAATACGCAACTTCAACTGACGGAAAATCTACTGTAGTCGCACCAAGGACTGAGACAGTAAATCAAAGTACCGAAGGTACTGAGAGCATGGTGAACTATGATTTGTGCATCCATGTAATGGAAGGTTTCATTACAATCATGCATGACATGGATGGACTGAAAAAGTGTCAACTCTTCTTAATAATAATACATCATTGCATGTAATGATACATCAATGCATTGTTTAATGTATCTGGAAGTAAGACGATTAAAACAAGATAAAGTAATGTATATACAGGAAAAAAGAAGGGACCAAAAGGAATGATTGGTTATGAAATGAATCACGCTTCAACATATCAGAACCATATCTTCACAGGTGTTAAAGTGTAAAGAACATCACCTGTCATCACCTGTCAAAGGTTGAGTCATTAGAAATGAATATAGCGTCAAGCTAATTTTGCCAATTCAAGGGGAGGTAATTCATAGACCCTTTGACCAACATAGCTGAATTAAAATAGGAAACAACCTTGAATTTATATCGACCTACTATGCAAGTATGATTAAAATCAAATGAACACGAGTGTAGTCTGAAAGACAGCCATATCCCCCGCTGCACAAAGATTTATAAAATACAAATTTAAACATGGAATGTCACTGTAAAGTGACAAATTCTCCCTCAAGTTTCCTTGTTCCAAAAGGTGTGAACTTCAACTAAAGAACATATGTTTTACACACAGCTTGTAGCAGAGACATACAGACTACACATATACAAAACATAACTTATAAATCTTTGTGCTCATTTGATTTTAATCTCACAACTCGGAGTACCCCTGGTCTCGGGATACCGTTGTTATTTATTCTCACAACTCGGAATACCACTGGTCTCGGGATACCGTTGTAGTTCATTCTCACAACTCGGAGTACCACTGTTCTCGGGATACCTTGTGATTTAATCTCACAACTCGAGTGAACATGATTCAATTATTTCGTTGTTATATTTTTCAACCATATATGTGAATATGATGTGAAGGCCCGGGCCTTTGGGCCTTATAGGTAGCTAGGCTACTGAGAATATCCCTAATAAATTATTGTAATTTTTACGTGGATTTTTATTTTTAGTCGACAAATCGTCTGTTGACAATAATCACGGAAGTCACGGTAAATTCCGTTTACTACCTTAGGCCTAAACAAGAAAGTGTTTTGTTTTCTGTCACCCAGCCGAATCGCCATTTTTACCGCCGACACAACAACTTTTTACCCCTTCATTGTTTTGTTGCTTTGTTTTGTTTTTAAATATATTTGTGTTTTGGCCTTAACAGAATATAATTCAATCAGTTTTGCATGTAATTTGAAAAGTGTAATAACAGGTAACATATTTGTGTTTAGATCTATTCTTGTTTGTGTAATGTATATCTCTCAATGCTACAGTCATACGTTCGAGTCCCGCTTGTTCCATGTTTACACATTGAAGAATGTTTGACAGCTACTCACTAACGCGCGGCAGGACTGTGGTTCTACGAGTTTGTTTCAAAACAGATGAGGTCTACCTCTACCTTTACCAAATTGACGCATAGATAAAAGTCGTAAAAATCTTTAAAAAACTCCCCCACTCTACACACACACACACACACAATTTGTTTTCCGACTTAAGTCTTAAAGGGAGAACATCAAGCTTGTTATGGGGGTCTAGGTGTCCAATTTAAAATTGACAAATATTAATATTTTTTATTCTACATGACCAAAACATAATGAGCCTACAAAATCTTTTATTTGCAAAGTAATTCATTCTGCACAGTAATACTTGCTATCCTAGGTGACGCACCAGGGTTAATTTCAGCATATTACATGCGATTCCACCCTAGCTATATGGTGTTCTGAAACTTTAGACATTAACAGAATGGTTCTAGCTTCACATTTTGATTCATAGTGTTTTATATCGTGAACTGGAACAATTTTATAATTTAAGATGTTTCCAGAAAAATCCTGATGTACCCCTTTTTTTGCATAAAAAAAGGTATAGTTAGAATAAAAAATCGGACCCAACCCGCTCGTTTAATATTTTTTTAGGACTGCCGCTCTCCCGACTGAGCTAACAATCCTTTACAAATTTTGATGAACTATAATGGGACTTATTCTAAAACCGGAGTGTCCGAATAGACCCGAATTCTAAAAATGGTCATTCGGGATCAAATGATGTCATATATACCCAGTCAGGTCTTGTTGATTTGCATTCGGCCTCGCCGACACGATTGGCACAAGTATTCAGGATTATTTTACTACCGAATTAGTCATTTTAACTTCATAGCAAGGGAGGGAAATACTTAAGAATATTACACAGCGTAATACAAAGTAAGCTAAAAATCTTATTCCGGAGAATGGACTGCAACAATTTTTTACAAAGGATAGTAGCTTATGCGATAACCATTACTGACCAAACCTATTAAATATTAGATGAATACTATAAAGGCCATGTATATTTCTTAAATATATAAATCCAAGAAAGATGGAAGATATGCGTTTGATGGTTTTGCAAGATAAATAAATTATAAAATTAACTGGTTACAAATCTCAATACACTATCCGGGAGAACAATACAGCGTATGAATACATTTTACGCAAGATCATGTGATGATCACGTGATGATGATGATTGGTCTATTTATAGAACGCACAGAAAAACGATGGAACAATAGATGAAATAGATACATAACTTAAACAATGTATCTAGGAAATTATTTGAAATTTCTAAATGACATTACCTTATTTGTATCCGCACTAGAAAAGAAGAAACACCTGTTAAAATATGGGTCTTCTTTTTCAGGCAATGCGTCGGTTCATCAGTGAGGCTGTAGTTAGGATTCGTGAAAAAACATGGTAACTATAGCACCATGCTAAAAACCAGGTCAAAGGAAACGAAATATTAACGTAAGGACATTGATGGTTCACGGAAAGAAACCAAAGATTGTAGATTCTACATGAAGATTATACCATGTAGTTGTCACAGCCCTTTCATGTATCGTTGCAGTGCATACGCCTTGAAGCCCTGTTTGGCTGCCTCTGGCGAGGTGGTAATGCACTGTATTCAATACATTTGTGACTGCTAACTGTCCATTTTACCAAGCACTGGAAATTACTTCGTAACACGCGTGTGTGTGTGTGTGTGTACGTGAGTGAATACTCATGTAGGTCAAACAGTATGTGTATATTTATGTATATATTTTGTATAAGTTTTGGTTGTCTTTATAGTGTGTGTGTTTGTGTGTATGTGTGTGTGTGTGTGTGTGAGCGTGCGTGCGTGTCAGTATCAGTGTGTGCGCACGTGTGTACGTGTGCGTTCGTACGCGTGCGTGCGTGTCACTGTCACTTTCAAATTAACGTTTCAGGTCTATATACGAAGTTTTTTAAATGTATTATACTGTATAACAATACTATTACACCGGTTTATACACTTTCAAATTTTACATTTCATTTATGTTGCTATTGTTGAATATGTCAACTCGGTGTAATTTTACATATATCTATAATCTAAGAATGTATATACTTACTTGCAATTTCTAAGAATTTATACAACTTACTTGCACTTACAGATGCAACGGTTTTTATCAATAAATATTCGTATGTTAATCTTTGATAATAACCTGTCTGTACATAGAACGCATACACTATGTATGTGTTGACCTATGTCAATTTGCTCTAATGTGGAATGCGTGGTCCAGTGGTAGAGCGCCGAACTCCAGATCGAGAGGTCGTGGGTTCGATCCTCGCCGCGGCCACGTTAATTATCCTTGAGCAAGATAATTAATCCATATTGCTTAGTACTGGTTCTACCCAGGAAGCCATCGAGAGTGATTAATCTAAGTTGCAATAACTTGTTTCGCAATCGATGTAAAATAAATATGTTTAAACTAATTTGCTTTATAAATTGTTAAACAACAACATTACGCTTACATGTGCTTGTAATAAATTTATTATTAAAATATTTAAATAGTTATTTGTATTTTTATGCCAGTCTATGCAAGCATGGGACATAAACAAAAATAAGAAACTTGCGCACTATGATGTTTTCCTTCAAGGGAGATGTAAGTTTGCTATATATGTGTATATATGTGTATATAGGTCATACTGTTTATACTGCAGTCGAGGCCAATGCTAAATCGTCGTTTTTTAGGCCTGTTTTGATTGTTTTATTTCTTGTATGGTCGTTAGACTTGTGACTTCCTGTTACACTTTTGTCCTTTTAGGTTGTATTTTTTTTGTCTTTCTGGGTTTTTTTGTTAGTTGTTTGGCCTGAATTTGAAAGGAAGTTTTGCCCAATGTTTGTTTAACCTACTTTTGAATGAATTTATGGTGGGTGCCTCAATTGCTGTGTTAGGTAGTTTGTTCCACTCTGTAAGCAAAGGATTTTCTCCTAATATCAATTCTTGCTCTTTTTTTAAATAGTTTATTTGCGCTTTCCCTGGTGCCAATATTAGGGGACATAGTGAACAGTTTATTTTTGTTTACTACATCGATGTTGTTTAAAATTGTATAAACCTGAATGACGTCGGCTCGCTCTCTTCTATACTCAAGGGTTGGTAGTCCTAAGATAGTAAATATTGTATGGTATGGAAAATTGCTGAGGTTACCCATCATTCTGGTAGCTCTTTTTTGGACATTTTCTATAGTGATAATGTCTTTTTTGAGATATGGAGACCAGACAACTGTGGCATATTCCAGTTGAGGTATTACAAGGGATTTATATAAGCAGAGGAACATTTCTATGTCCATATAAGTAAAGGTTTTGAATATTAGTCCTAAGTTTCTATTGGCCTTAGAGACCTTCCCACTTATATGGTTAGAAAACTTTAACTTCAAGTCAAAAGTTACCCCGAGGTCTTTTTCCTGTGATACCTATTTTAGCCCACTTACATGCATATAATATGTTATCCTGTAACTTCTGTGTATTATTTGGGTCACTCATGCATGTGTGTAGTTTTGCGTCGTCTGCAAACAATTTTATAATAGTGGTGCAGGATATGGCTTCAGGGAGGTCATTGATATATATCAGAAACAATACGGGCCCTAGAACACTGCCCTGAGGAACTCCGCTTGTGACATCCGTGAGGCTTGATTCCTGCCCATAGTTGTGACTAGTGTGCGTATATAAGCCCGAAAACACATAAATCACTCTTTTGTGTGGATATATTACTAATTAAATCATAAATAATCATTTATTATCCATTAATTACATAAATAATGCCCTTATTATATGTATTTCGGTGTATTCCGGTGATTCGGTGTATTCCGGTCTTTCTAGTAACCCCGCGCAGCCAGTGTTTGTGATTTATGCCTCTTTTGATCTAAACAAACATCCTGCTTTTACAGCCAATTAGCCACGGGGTATCGCATTATTACTATTGGAGAAATCCTTTATCTTTTGATTGCAATAAACAACATGCAAATAAAACTCAAAATAAGCGACTGTTCATTTACTTGTTTTTGGCATGGCTATATGTAGGTCCTATGATTTATGAATGAAATTAAAAATATTTTGCAGAGTTCTGTTAATTATTTTATCTATGTCGTAACAATTATCAACAGCAAAATACCTTTGCGATACATATTCGCTTGTGGATATATTTAATTGTAGCATGGTCGGTGACATTTCCTTTGATGAATGCAGAGTATTAAATCGTTTTATTCAGGTTAACTAAAGGGGCGTGGCTTTACCGTACTACAACTACCGGATATTGGAATTTAGAGTACGGTCACTATGACATCACAGTGTTACTCAGTGCACCATGCTACAAAAAATATAGAATCTGTCTCAGCTCGTTGGTTATTTAAACACCTCGATGGGCTACGCCCATCTCGGTGTTTAAATAAGCCAACTCGCTGAGACCAGACTCTATCTATTACGTGTAATAAGTAAAGTTAATTACTTTAAATAATATATGAAACACGAGGATTCTGATCTTTGAGTAACGCACATCTACATACTTTCGGTTTCAAGGTATCATTATAATAGCAACAAAAAAGCCATTTTACTCAGAAAAGGTCAATATTCTGACAATTAATATTACTAACACAACTAGAAACAGCACTCGCATGATATTTTTGCACGATACGCTCTAAAATGTGTGTAAAACAAATAAACAACACCCCGGACTCGAAATCTCGCGAAAAACGAGAGCGAGATTTGATAATCATTATGGCAAAATCGAGAATTGTTCATTGGCCAAAATTCGTCAACACAATTCAAAGTAGATTTCGTATCGCAGAAATGTATGTTTTGCTAACCGATTAGGATGAACAAATGATTTGATAACTACCGTTAAAAAACATATTTCATTTGTTTATCAATGTCGCCATCTCGTTTTTCCGTAAAACCATAAATGCAATCGGAATTCTTCGCAGATTTCCGTATTCGGATCGTCCACTACAATCGGAACTCTTCGCCAATTTCCGTACTCGGTTATACAATCGGAACTGCCTCGTCGGATTCCGTCACTCGGGAATCCCAATCGTGAACGCTCGGCCAATCCCGTCATTCCTCGGGATCTAGCCTCGTGTGTATCACGGCGCTTCGGTATGTTCAAAATCTTAGTCTCTATCATCCAGACACACTCAAGCTGACTGCGAGCGCTAGCGAGCGTCTGGACTCAAAGTTATTTTAAAAAATTTGACCGATAGACGGCGCCAACCGTCAAAACTGACTGCGACGTGACGTCATTTTGATTGCAACATCAAAGTGCACGTTGAATTACGCACAACATTAATTCCAAGGGGATGTGTGCACGTCCTTATTAAATATACAATAAACTTCGTTTTATTGTAGTTTCTCTAAAAACATAATATAATCTTACAAAATGATTTTAAAATTTAATTTTTAGCATTAATCGTGATCCGCTGACTATGTTTGGAGTAATTTTATTGCACAACATTGCGCGTAACGTCACGTATTTTTTGACGCCGTCGTGACGTAGGGGGTGATTCCCATGGATTTCCATAACAAACTGAAGTTGACCAATCAGAGGCCGGTGATTTTTTTTGTCCACACCTCGTTTTGATGTCAAAATTGTTAAAGAAGCTTTACTCCAGACCATCGTTTGGACTTCTTTGAGAGAAGTCTCGCGAGAGGTCTGGATGATCGAGACTATCAAAATCTTAACATTCTGTTAGCCGGAAGTCAACGGCACAGAAAATAGTGCACTGTTGCTAAGCTGTGGCTACATAAACATTATAGCCGCTTGCCACACGCGTTGCATGTTTGTTATTTACAATACAGATGAAGGTTTTATCAATGCTTTCACGTTAATAAACTATAGATCGAGCAATCGGCTAAATGACATTGCAAAATGTTGAAGATAACTTTGATTTTGAACGCAAATTCGTTTTGGCGGGAATCTGACGCGCGTCACTTTAGTATGACGTAACCAATATGGAAACCTGCGTATTACATTCGAGTCAAGCTGCGAAGTAGTTTACGAGATGTTGCGAATGTCGGGAATCCGACTCGGAGAGTACTCGACGCCATATTGAACTATATGTTAGCGACCTCTTCAATTATAAGATAAATGCGTTACACTATTTATTTGTTTTATTAGGGAGTATTCATAGAGATTCCTGATATAATAATGTATTCATACTAAGGTGAACAATATGGTGATTCCCTTCAAACGTGGGCGCTTCTTAATTTATAAGAGTTTCACCTCTTCTTCATCTAACACTAAATAAAGTGCGAGCACATGCCATGGCCCATGGGCATCATGATCATGGTATCAATGATCTGATCATACGCCCCACCAATATATACAGGGCAGGGTAGAGCAGGGGTGTCATTACCTTTATAAGTAAGCGTCACCCAGAGCAGAATAGCCGGGTATTTTTATTGATACTTGTATAAAATACTAGTAAAAGTATTCATAGTAGCCAGGTAGAACAGTCAAAGTAGCAGAGAGAAATTCCCGCCTTTTAAGGACACCCCTGGTAGAGTCGTCATTTGAAAAGTGGAGACTTGCTTTAGTGGCACGGGGATATGGGAAAAAGAAACGCGCAATAAAGGGAACACTGCCTGGAACAACAAGGAACACCACCCCCACCCGTAAGATAGTTAGAATATGTCTGTGAAAATTCCTTAAAAAGGTCTTAACGTTATATTGGTATATTTAAATACATAGATTTAAAACTGAAAATAAAAAGTAGAAGTTATTTATACATGTGGCTTAACCTAGAAAGTGACAGTGAAGTTATTAATAATATGTGTGGATTAATACTGAAAGTCAGTGACGGTGAAATCATTTGTACAGACGGAATTACGCTGAAAGAGACAGTGACATGGTTTAACAATGCGACTTGATACTAAAAGGGATGTTGAAATTGTTTATTTAGTGGGATTTACACAAAAAGAGACAGTGAAATTATTTATAGTTTTTATACGTATGGATTTATCCGGAAATTGACAGTGAAGATTTTAAACATGCGGATTTACGCTGAAAGCGAAAGTGACGTTGTTATGTGGATTTACACTGAAGGATCAGCAACGTCATTTATATATGTGGATTTTTTAATATATTTTAGGAACATAGCCCATACCGTCGCAAGCGTGTTTTTTTTTAAATTGAGAAAAAAATGCAGTAAAACATTCATTTCATAATTCTATCTTTGATACTGTTTACAGTAACTAATGTCAACCCATGCATTTAAAAGCGTTCTTATATTTTTATTCTTTCTATTGACTATTTTTGTTCTAAAATTGATAAGTGAAGTTACTATATATATATGCAAATTTATCCTGAAATTAACAGAGAAGTCCCTGAGGAAATTATTTTAGTATTTATAGCAACAGGTTTCACATTTTATATAACCATACCTAGAAGTTAATGGGCCCAAAAAAAATTAAGAAAGGTTACATCTGAATCGGGGAGCAGTGCCCTAAATGTTTAATGTGCTGAGAAGTTTGATTCTGATTTACTGCATCCGTGGCTTGGATGGTTTGAAACCTCGCCTCTCTCACTGCGAGTTGGAATAAATAAAAAAACGTGTCCTTTCAGATGGGCAGAAGGTATACACTACTATTTCTACCCAGGAAAAAGTGGTGTGCCCCCATAATGGATGATATCGATGTTCATATATGGCCTAACATGTGCTAAAAATGACGTAAATCATTCAAACAACCAGCCAACCGATTTACTGAACCACCAGGTTCATGTTGATGACCCTCACCTTACGGATGTTGCCAGCTATCCGTCAGATGACTCCCATCAGCCAACTCACATCTAAATCATTTCATGCTTAAATGTTATATTAATTGCATATATAAAATTATGTATTTATTAGGCACATATTTATATTTGCTTTATATTATAAGCACAACAAATAGGCGTCAGGGTTGTCATAAGTAGCCAATTGCCGATCAAAATTATCGGTTAAAATGGTGTTATCATCAGTAAGTTTTGCCTTAACTTGTATTTGCAATATGTGACACTGACTTCGTTGATCCCTCGTCAAATTGTTTGGAATTCAAAATGAATCCCTGTTGCCAGGGCTAAATCTAGTTTAACTACTTTGCTGTGAAATTAGAAACTTCAGTTTATTTTTTTAGTTCATTTGCTCTTAGTACAAACATGTACCACTTCTATGGTGTAATCGGTAAACACGTCTACCCTTTTAGGGTAGAAGACCCAGGTTCAAATCCTGGTGGGAGTAAACATTTGTTTGGAAAAAGAGCTGGATTAAGCATTTCTTTAAGTATTTCTAACTTTTGAATTTAATTCAATGTAATCAAATACAATTTAAACAATTGAATATCATAAGTTACAGCATGTCTGGAAACGACCACGAGGGAAAGAAGCTATTACAAGACAATGGCCCATTTAGCAATAAAATCTTTCATGAGGCCCTCTTTTCGTTTTTGAAAGCCGTTTCCCTCTTTTGGTTTTGCAATAATGAGCCTCAGTTAGTAACAGTGGCCCAGTTAGTAAAATTATCTTCCCTGAGGCCCTCTTTTCAATTCATCATCTTTAAGGCCCTATTATATTACCCTTTGGTCTTAAAATGAAAAACAATGTTATTTTGCTACAATAATAGGTCTTTTTAAATATGTTTACCATTTACTTACAAAAATCTTCCCTAAGGCCCTCTTTTGTCCATACCTATTCTTCTCTTTTTCCTATGACCGTTGCCCTTTAAGTCTTGGTAGCCAAACAGAGACTAACGAGTGGTCGTTTTAGCGCAGGATGAAACCTAACATGTGATGTCGACTAGTTTTCAAGACGTTTACACATCCATAAACTCTTCTAACTATATTCTTTTCTTTCACGACTGTTATTATATTTATTACCGGTATCTCATTTTAACCGGGTGTGTCTTTAATTGAAATGTTGAAAAATAATAGCTCCGTCGTTTCACTGGGCGCTTCAAAGAGCTTAGATCAATGCCAAGAATGGAAGTTTATAACAATTATGTAAAATATCCATTTTTAGATATCATACAGTAGCTTTTTTCACGTTTAATCTTCATTATTGTGATCTTTAATTTTTCATATTGAGTACTGTTCGCATGTATGCCAAATAAAAAAAAAGTTAAAAAATCAAAAGCAAAAAAAAGAGAGAAAAAAGTGAAATACGGTATACAAAATGCAAAGTCTTATTATGAAGGACTAGTGCTAGGTTATGGGGGGAAAACAATAATAAATGTATGAATTGAATTGATACGAATGTTGCTTAACGGCTCATCAACACAGTATAGGTTATTTAGAGCTGCCCCAGAGAGAGGGGAAGGATACATAGGAATCTGGGAACCGTGCCCTGCTCTTATTATCAAATAGATTCCTCTGGTTCTTTAACGTGCTCGGAGGATAGACCAATACACGGTACTGCCCGGTTTACGTCCCCATCCGACGGACGAGGCTGAGGGAAAGTGTCTTGGCCAAGAACACACCGACGAAACTCAGTGGCGCCACGGAGGATTGAACCCAAGGCCTCCGGTTACAAATCCGCCGTGCTACCGACTGCGCCATGACAGCCCTAAAGAATATTTTTTGTTTCAAAACCCAGTGTAAAACCCACATTGTCAATACATACAGACTTGCTTTACACAGATAATTTTAATGTTATAGTATCAAAAATAAACATTGTTTCATGCTACACTGATTTTTTCTCATATTTTGTTTTTGGAAAGAGAAAAAAACAATAACCCATACTTTGTAATATATCTGTATATAAATCCATTATTAAAGGACAATGTAATAGTTTTAAAGGATTAATATACACAACTTCCAAAATTATTATTGTTTCTATAAAAAACAACAAGAAGGTTGATTAAGGAAGATCAAGATATAAGCAAGGGTATGTTATTTCTAATTAGTAAGCTAAGCTTTGCATGTCCCAGAATGAAAACATTTAGTTTATTTGCTACAGTTTGATACTGGAAAAATCAACTAAGTAAATGATCTCTATACTCCAGTTCCACAGATAACAAGGTATTGACTCCACATGGTTTCAAACTTATTCACTTTTAAGTTTTTATATGCAATTAGTTTCTCAACGTTGTACAAAGATATTATATATACGTTTTCAAAAGGTTAAGCTGTGGATTTGACGTTGCATCTTGTTTCGATAAATGTAAAGTTTTGCTTGCATGATGATTTTACTCAAAACAGTATTAAATTTACTATTTCCAAATAAAAATATCTGTTTCTGCTAAAGTTACGAATACTGTATTGCATTTTTCTGTAAGATAAGTTTGAAGTTTTGACCAGAATTCTTTTACTGTTCCACAGTTCCAAAACAGATGTTGGATAGTTTCAGGTGTATTTTTGCAAAAGTTGCACATACCGTTATAATGCCGTGAGTTTTGACACTTCGATTTTTGAAATTTGATGATATTTGCGGTGTCTGCTCAATAACTTTGACATTTATAATTCAATCTTGATGCAACCTGGAGACAATGTTTATAGTTTGGTCAAGTTTGATAACCAGCCAGATCTCACGAATAATGCCGGTGTTATGACCCTTAGAGTTGTTTTAAAACTGAATAGTTTCTATGGGATGGCGAGTTGTCCGTCGTCCGTCATGGAAAAACTTGCAAGATTGTTTTTAAGAGATATCCAATGCCAGAGAGCTAGTTCCAATGTTATGGAGATAGCATCAATGACAACTTATATAATTGCTGACCAGTTTAAAACAAGATTTACATTCCAATACTATTGTTTGCATCAACTTCCTACCGTCTGCCCGTAATGTATATGTATAATACAACTACATACATGTATTATGTAAAAAGAAAAGTTCCGCCCAATGTATATACTTCTGCAAATCAAGGAACAAGGCCTCCTAGCGGTGCATATACGCCCGTCGTTGGCGAGGTTCAGTCCCAGGTAAAACCTTTTTTTATTCTTTTTTTTTAAAAAACATATTTAAACAAATAGTAATCCGATAGTTATGGGCCTTTATAAGATGTAATCATTGGATCATGTTGAACATGTGTGGACGTTTCATTGTTGTACACCTAATACTTTGAAAGTTATTAGCCACAATCACTTGTAAAATGCAAGGTTAAGTTCCGTGTTAAACCTTTTTGCAAATGGAAATAATTTATAAAGAAAAATGAATCCGAGAGTTTATACCTTTATCAAATGTATTCATTGGATCATGTTCAAGATGTTTACCAAATGTTATTGTTGTAGATCTTACACTTTGAAAGTTATTAGCCTCAATCAGTTGTCAGGTAAAAGTTAACGGACAGACGGGCGACTACGCCACGACATAATAACGGTCGTATAAAACATAACTAAAGTAGTTTGTTTCATTTCTCCGGTATTTTATCCACAACCCCAGAGTGTTTGTTTGTGGTAAAGGCCACTCATGTTTCCTGAGTAGAACAAGTACTATATACCAGGGTGACGACTTTAGGTTCAGAGAGAATATTAACACATTTACATTCCTTTTAGATACATATTGTTTATGTTACATGTAATTACTACCTGTCACTTGATTGTTTTGTTTTGTACTTTTTTAAAGTAGCTATCCCGCCAACTACAGCCACATTTTACAACACATATGTACACGTTTCTAAACCTACTGAACACGAGGTATAACATAAATATTTTTAGAATTCACTCTGTAAACAGACTTTATCAAGCCAGGCAAAAACCCACAACTGCAGCACTGAGAGACTTTACCAACTCATCATTCATTTTACACATGTTAAGTCACGGATATTTTTAGAACCCGTGAAAAAACTATACTTTTAATCGGCACATATACATTATTATATTATTTGAACACCTGGACACAGTTTTGATAAACGGTTTTGTAGTGTAATTTTGCGGCTATTTGGTGTAGGTGTTAGTTCCTTAATTTAATGAGGAGTATATAGTACCCGTAATAAACTTATTTCTTAAATCATTTTTCTCAAAAAACATGTAGCGATGACATACCAGTTTGTTTGTTAACAAATATTTACATGGTGAACTATAAAATCCCGCGTAATCTGAAATATTACGAGATAAACGAAGACCGTCGAAATCACAAGAACGTCGAAAACATGTGACGGCGGAATATATGAAAATGAAACGTTTACCTTTTAAAACAAACACGTCTTGCACACTTTAAATCTAGAAGAATCTTTCATAGGTATCTGTAAAGTGCCAATATGTACGCACGTTGCAAACATATTGGCAGCCTACACGTACATTTGTATCCGTTGAATACAGGGAATTCCAACCCGAGGTATAACTGTTTTTATCGCCATTCGGAACCGAGGCTGTCCCGAGGTTCCGATTAAAACAGTGATACCGAGCGTTGGAATTTCTCTATCTGAACCGGATACCCCTCGTTGAGGCCCTCCCAGTGGATTTGGGGATCTGGGGAACATGGCCAATTACGGGATCTGGGAAACATGCCATTTAATTTAACCAGGGATCAAAGGCTTACTTTTAGGGATCTATGGAACATTGTCCTAAAGGAAAGAAAAAGTGAAAAATACCTGATTTTTACGTATAATTGCTATATTTTACTTTTAAAACATGGCATTTGGACTGCAGATCACTGGTGACTGCTTTTGACGCCGTTCAGTATTTACCTTTCATAACTGTGTTAGGTTGTGCCCATGTGTGCCCATCGCTCAACTGGATGCTCTAACTTCCGGGAATATCAACTTTCCTGTTCAACTGATGAACATGTGTCATGTGTGTCCATTTTTGCGCAACTGATCACGGATCAACAGATCTTATGTCGTGGTGCGTCGTTCGTCTGCCTGACCGTCCGTCCATACATTTTTTTTTGTGGTGACTACTCCTCTAAAACTTTTAAATGGATTTTCATGAAACCTTACAGAAATGTTGTCATATCGTCCCATCAACGCAATAACTCCGTAAGCGACATGTTTTCAGAAAATCACTTTTTTGCATAAATGGGTCTCTCACATTGAGATACATGTTCTATTAAAAGATTAGAGTTGATTTGGCACTTTTCGGGATTTTATTTCATTAGAAGCACAACTCACTATCTGCAGTCATGAAAAAGTTCAATGCAGTAACTCAATAAGTGCACTTACGGAGTTGTTGCATTGAATGTTTCAATGCAAAAACTCTGTAAGTGCACTAACAATAACTCTGTAAATGCACTTACTGAGTTATTGCATTCAATTAATCTGAGTATCATGACTTGTGACAAGACAGTGATGTCACTAAATTAATATGATGTCATAATGTTTTTAATTTATTATTTAGCTTATAAAATATATATTATTCATACAAAAAAGGAAACGTTTTACAATTTTCCCCCAAAATAAAACTTAAATCACTGATCAACACAGGTTGATATTGAGCTCTAAAACCATAGATTAAGAAGAAAAAATACTAAATTTTAGTGTGATTATGAAGATTAAGTTATATTTGAGCAATTTACATCTTTACAACGGAACTGTTAATTAGAAATTGACAAAAATATTTGTCATTTTGTTTTTATCAATATAAATATGATTGCCTGTGTTTTATCTTTCGTAATAGAAAACTATACTGGATATTGGTTTTATCCTTATTGAATAATAGAATATTCACTCTCACATCTCACAGGAATGTAATATTTATTTTATTATACTGAAAAATACATTTGAAAAAAAAATTGGTTCTGCTGAATATTCTTGTAAAATAAACATTCTTTTAAAATAAAACATTACAAAAATTGTTTTTACACTTTAATCAACAGTAAAAGTAAAGATTATAATTTTATATGTATACATTGAGTTTTTCTAAACGAGCGCTCATCATTTTAGTGCATGTAACAGTGTATTTAGCGGGCAATAATTGAAAGTGTTTCATGGTCCGTCTATGGAAATTCAGCATGTTTAACATTGTGCTTAAGACTTTTTGATTCATTTGTGTGCATATAATGGTGTAGCGGGTAATAGGCGGAAATGTTTCAGAGTCCATTTATGGGAATTTAACAATTTTACTTGAGGTATGTATGATAACAGAAAATAATTACCAGTGTTTTTTAATATCTACTTCATAGAAATGAACTACCTGTATGCTATCCAATTTCATAGAAAAGAAATGTGCATGTGTTTTTTGTGTCTGTGTAATATAATTAATCCTGTTACAAACAAATTATAATTTTAAATTGGTTTAGTGGCATCAAACTGTGTACAGGTGATGGTGAGGACTATGCTTGATTGTGAAAATCTACTTAAGAACTGAAGTCAAATTATTTATTATTGATAAACCAATTACTCAGACATTAAGACAAGTCATATTAGTATTTGTTTTGACCTGCAACAAGTGACCCCATGATGCTATGCATCAAGTTTATACTCCGCACCCAAGTTAAGCAACTTTAACTATGGGGTCATGTGATGGCTTTTCATATATTTGGAATGAAATAATTGCAAAAAGGGAATCCTGAGGCGTTTATATGCTTTTGGAAGCAAATGACTGCTACCAAAATAAGGACTTTACACTGTACTCTTTTAACTGTTTTATGGAGCGCTGTGGTCTAGTGGTAGAGCATTGAACCCTTGACCGAAAAGTCATGGGTTCGATTCCTGCCATAACCATAATTATGTGTTGTGTCCCTTAGCAAGACACTTTATCTGCATTTGCTTAGTACTGGTTCTACCCAGGAAGACATCAAGAGTTATTCAAATAAGTTCATAGAGCTTTTGTTACAATCAATGTAAAATAAATAAGTTTAACCTAACTGTTCAGTTCAGATTAACATGTATAACAGAGTAATATGTTCATTCCACCATTGAATGTGCAACCAACAATACAAACTTGGTCATACAAGCTTCCCGAATCATGAATGTTAGTGAGGAAAAGTCCATTCTAATGGATGGCGGGAGGTGTATAGTGCTGGTTCTAGCCATTAAAGTGGGTGGTCTGCTTCCACCACCAAACAATAAAATTGACCGTCATATATAAATGATGTAAAACAACATACAAACAAACAAGCAAATCCTGTAATAAAACCTATAATGTTACTCAGTTGGCAATGAACTGACTTCAGTAGACACTGCCACTGATGGCACGAACATGAAATGGACATTCCCTAGAAACTTGGACAATTGATCCAACTGACATGATGACCATCAAGTAAGACCATGATGGTATTCCGTAACAGTAAGTCTGATGCCATGTGTAAGTAATTTAACATTCAAAGCTACTAGAACCTATAAATAAGAGAGTGCCATTCTAATATTAAATTTATTAAACAAAATGGATAAAATTGCATCCAGTAAGTTTAGTAAATTCTGTATTAAATAGGTATGAAGGCGAGATTCTATTTACCACATACTCCAAATATGCCACATGAAATACACATTTATAAATGTAGCTGCTTTAGTCTTCTCTGTAACACTCTGAACAGTCAGAACTGCTTCACTGATTTCCGTAACCCCGGAATTACCAGTTTCTGAAATCTATACACTCTGACCTGAACAGAAAAGCCCAAAATGTGATGATTTGACCTTATTTATTTTTCATGTTTATTACACTCTACCGTATTATTATATTTTTGTCATGGTTTTATTATACTCTCACATCGCAAGTTATGTGATGGAATGATACCCCACCAATTTCTGTAAACTTTGTACCAAAAAGATTATTCCAATTGTGTATCATGACTTTTAAAAATGTATAAAGTGAATGTGTCGCAACTACCAGTTATTGGAAGTTAGAGTATGGCAGGGAGCTGAAATGGACATGCTACAAAACAAATAGAGTATGGTTTCATCTCACTGGTTAATTTAAACACCTCGATGTTTAAATTAACTAACTCAATGAAACCATACTCTATCTATTACTTATCAGTTTGTACAAGCTGTAATGAGTGCCATGCTATAAAATCATATACATATGCTGAACTGTGTCAGATTAACCTTATAGAAAACCTTTCTTGAATGAAATGTGAATACGTTTTTCAGAAGAAAAGGAAATACTTCTATGAGTGAAGTGACTGCAATGCCAATACTAATCCTTCTGAAATATCGCTTAAGAACCGATATACAAATTCTCAGCGTTTATACTTTTTTTTTATTTTAAACGCTGGTAGTGAATTGCAAATTCCATGTGGGCAGTAGCTCATCCTACTTGAAAAATGAAGTCTACTTGAAATTGGAAGTTTTTTCCCTTCAGAAAGTATCAAGTGAATGTAAAAATTACATGTTTAATAAGGAGTTAAAATGATTATTCATTACTGACCAGCCCCTTTAGATGTTATAATTGCCAATATCTGATTATCAAGTTACATGGCATAGTAAAATATCTTGCAATAACGTGGATTCACAGGGCTTTTTCTAGGACCCGTTCCCAATGCAAAATAGTGTATTTTGTACATGTTATGTACTGTTACATCCCTTTGTTACATACTAATCAACATAAGTAGTATGTTATTGATGTAATAGTGTTCATAATTGTACCTATTAGGCTATTACGTCATCGCAACTTACAAGATGTTGACGTAAACAATTCCCTATTGGCCATTTTATCGAAGAAAAGAATCCCAATTTGGTCATTTTTACGACAGAAATTACCCACATTTACAAGGGTCCTTTTTCCTAAAAGACCTGAAAAAATCCATGAATCAGTTGTGTATGTACTACCCTTACAATATAGAATTGCCATGAAATAATCTGTGATTTTTTTAGCATTTTTTAAGACATGGCCATAAATTTTAGGTCTGAATCCAAATTTTTTAATTTTATGGCTGAACTATTTATATGTTAAGCTATATAGACTTAAATCATAAGCAACTACAAATGCAAGTTAGGTATTAATAATAATAACCAGCTCAATTATTCACAAACAGCATTTAAGACTATTAAACTTAGCAAAATGCACTTGTTGCGTTGACTTTTTTCAGTGCAACAACTCCGTAAGTGCACTTACGGAGTTGTTGCGTTGAACTTTTCAGCGCACAAAGTCACTATGATTTAATTATTATCATTAACTCATTTAAAAATAGTTTTAATTGAAATATCATAAAAGAATGACCATAGTAAAGGTATATTACACTTAAATCTAAGGCAGAGTCTTTATATGCACCATTGTTAAGGAAAAAAACAGTTTTTTGTCTCTCCTGAACAATTTACCAAAGTGCACTTACGGAGTTATTGCGTTGATGGGACGATATGGTCTAGTTGATCCTAGCAAATATTCAGGTTGATGTGAAATCCAAGATGACCACCAAAGCTAAAAATAGTTCTTGAAAAAGGCGTTTTGTAGCGACTACTCCTCAGAAACTATAAGTGTTTTGTGGCGACTACTCCTCTAAAACTTTTTGATGGATTTTTCATAAAACTTTACAGAAATGTTGCCCATAAGGTCCAGCAGATCCTAGCAAAAATTCAGGTTGATTTGAAATCCAAAAGACGGCTACCAAAGCTAAAAATAGATTCTAAAAATATAATTGTGTGGCGACTATAATTCTCAAAAAACCATAAGGGGTATTTGGAACCTTTACCAAATTGACTGGCATGACATAGTGTCAGTCCTAAACAAAATGAACTTTGATTCGATATTAAATATGGCCGCCAGTGGACATCTTTTTGATGAATTTTCATGAAACTTAACATGAATGTTGCTCTTGATATCTTGTTCGAAGTGATGTCTTTGTTTACATAGATTTATATAGGAAACAGCTTTTGGGACTACTTTAACTTTAACCTCTGAAACTATCTGATGGATATTCATGAAGCTTTACATGAATGTTGCTTTTGATGTCTATTTGATCCTAGGTAAAAAATCAGGTCTGCCGGAAATCAAGATAGCAATTATAGCTAAAAATAGACTTTTAAAAAAGTTTGTGGCAACTACTCAAAAACCACAAGTGGTATTGATTTTGAAACTATACCAAAATGACTGACATAACATGTTATTGGAACTAAACGAAATTCATTTTGATTCGAGGTCAAACATGGCCGCCAATGGCCATCTTTGATTACATATAGTTGTATAGGAAAAGCCTGTGGGGACTGCTCCTGTCAAACTACTTGATGGATTGTCATGAAACTTTACAGAAATGTTGCTCTTGATGTCTAGTTGGTTGTAAGTAGAAAAATCTGGTAAGCCGAAATTTCAAGATGGTCGCCATAGCTAAACATATATTTTAAAATACAGTTGTGTGGTGACTACTTCCCAAAAAACATAAGGGTTATTTGTTTGAAACCTTTACCCTATTGATTGGCATGACATGTAGTTGGTCCTAAACAAAGCTCATTTTGATCTTTGTTTACATATAGTTATATATAGGAACAACTTGTGGCGACTACTCCTCTAAAACTACTTGATAGATTGTTATGAAACTTAATAGGAATGTTGCCCTAGATGTCTAGTTGGCCCTAAGTAAATATCAAGTTGGTGGAAACTTAGATGGCCACCAAAACTAAAACATTATTTAAAAAATATAATTTTGTGGCGACTATTGCATTTTTTTTATTTGACGTCAAACATGGCCACCAGCAGCCATCTTGGTTTACACAGAGTTACATAGGGAAAACGTGTGGAAACTACTCCTCTGACACTACTTGAAAGATTTTCATGAAACTTGACAGAATGTTACTCCGGTTACAAAATGATTTTCATTTGAGAAATATTGAAAATAAAATGTACTTACTCTAACAAAAAACTGTATTGTTTAATGATTAACAAACACTACTCCTTCAAATAATGGCAAACATATAACAGGCTATGATACCTTTCCAGGACCTAGATGTTCAGATCTTCAGGAGAGCATTTCAAGGTCATGGACCTCTTGTTCCATCATCATTTGTTTCGTGAAAATGTAAAAAGTGGAGCCAAATACGTCAATACAAAGAATCTGAACGTTTATATAACTTTACTTGTTACTGTGGCTATAGCAAAAAAAGGATAAGAAAAACTCTCGGGAACAGTGTAAATACCTTTAGGGATCTAGGGAACATGGGCAAAATACTTTTGGGGAACTTTGACAAATACTTTTGAGGATCTGGGGAACAATGGCCATTTCTTTAAGGGCTCTGGAGAACAAGGACCCCCACCCACCCCCCACCCCCACCCCACCCAAAGATGTGACAGATGAGTGCTTCACAAACTTCTTGGCAAGTCCACATAGTGTAATTGTCTAAACTGCCGTTAGTAAAAAAAACTATATGTTAATATTAAAACTATATCGCTTTAATATTATTACAGGCCAAAAATGTAATATTTCCCCTAACGAATGTTGCTTGAATAAGAGCAATAAGCTTGTCTTTATTAAGGTGATGTGGTAAGGTTGTATATAGTGTAGAGAAGTCATAATTGCTTATAGATGACGTTTATTGCAAATTTTATCAAGAACGTCTCCTGAATTTTTAAGAGACGAAAACAAATTAATCCTAGAGTTTTCATAAGTTTTAGCAAAATACTGTTTAACGTGATCTTTAAAGGTTAACAGTTTGGAGACGTTTGTGGTGATACATGCACAAGAATTCAAAATAATTTACGGATTTTTATGTAATTTAGGAATCCAGTAGATAGTTGCTTTTCGTCTACCCCAGCCTTGAAAGTAGTGCACCGAGTGATATGTGTGGAAACAACATCATCCTCAGTAGATTGAACTGGAGTGTACGAAGTAGTGCTACCGAGTTCCAGATAAAACACTGACGTTATGTAGGCGTGAAACAATAATTACGTTATTAGTTGCTTTATCAGCAGGAATTAAAACTATTATGAAATTCTTGAATTCCCGATTTTAAATTACGAAATGAATACCTAGGTCTCGGAGGAAGTAAAGAGGGGTTAGCTTTAAACAAGTTAATACGTTTTGACTTTTTCCAAGTCGAAAGATAGTTTGAGTCCGCATTTTACGAGACCACTTGCGGATCCGGGGGAGTGGGGTGGGGGGTGGGGGTGGGGTGGGGGGGGTGCAACAACTCCACCTCTTAGCATTGCACTTACTAATACAGGAGAAAATCCTGCGTCTTGAATGAACTAAACGATTTCTTGAACTAAACGATTTCTGAAAGGAGACTTTTTATGATATTTCCTCAAAACAGGTGATCCTAGAGGAGTAACTGAAACTTTTGAGTCGTTATTAAAAATCCTGGTAATATTATAAGAAGGAACATAAAACGAGGATGTAAACATATTTTTTAGTTCTAAGAAATGAAAGTTATTTTTTGGAAGTTGTATTGATGCGCAGAGTGTAACCGAAGAGGTGAAATATTTATTTTAAGTGTTTTTACTAATAGGCTCATATATGCAATTTAGAAAGTAATACCATTCTGTGGAAAGCGAAATAAGGGCCAATTAGTAGCTATTATAGATACGAAATAGAATCGTATCAAAGATACATAAGAAATAATATTTGTAAATTTACGGACGGTTAAAAGAGGTCAAAAACTCGACAACAGTGTCTAATATTAGATCGCGAGGAAAGATTGGCCAACATGTCTATGAGCGCAAAACCTTCAACACGGTATAAGAAGCACATGTGTTTAAGGGAAAAACTGGATCAATGAATTTCATAGCACTATTGATTGGATGTACGGGGAGACTTTCTACGGTCGCCAGGCACAAACAACACTATTGTGAGAGTAAATATAGATATAAAAATCGAACAGGAAAGTAGCATTCAAGGACGACAGTCAACCACAAACACAGACAGAAACAAAGAACAACTTTAAAGATGAACAAAATGCCAAATAAGACAATCACAAACACAAAAGGGTTGACAATAGGGCCACCGCCTTGGAACGGTCAGTGGCAAAAAAGGCCGCTAGGGGTTTAAACCCGGTTCTAGGGTACACCAAACCTCACACTTACCCTACTGTCATCCCAATTCATCCTTTTGCCATTATCAAATCTCGCTCTCGTTTTTCACGAGATTTCGAGTTCGGGGGGTCTCAACAATAACTCCGTATAGTGAATATACAGTGTTTATTAGTTTTAGACACATTTTAGAACGTAGCATGCAAACATATCGTGCGAGTGCTGTTTCTGGTTGTGTTAGTAATATAAGCTGTCAGAATATTAACCTTTTCTGGGTAAAATGGCGCTTTTACTGCCATTATAATGATACCTTGAAAGTGAAAGTTAAGGTAGATGTACATTACTCATGTTTCGTAAATTATGTAAAGTAATTAGCTTTATTTATTACACTTAAATAAGTAAGTCCCTTCATTTTAATCTCATTTAACAAGTTATATATATATAACTTTATTGTAAACATGAACGGTTCATATTAATCTTTTCTACCGGTAGTTTGAGAGTCCAATACTGTACGTGCTGACTTAGTATGTTTGTGGACAAATCCGACTGAACGTAATCTATGTGTAATATGTTTAGTTCCACAATAGTTTTACTATAAATAAAATTGAAAATTAAAACAGTTAACTCAAGTTATATGTTTACCCTCGCCGTATTGCACACATTAACGACAATTGATCAGCCATCTTTGATTAAAAAAATCCAAAATCGATGAGATAGGTTCAAGTGATTTTTTCAACGATGTACGCATTTTAGGGCAGAGCAATGTCAACCACAGAGTACATGACAGTAATTCAACACTATGTATGTGTATATAATATTAGAAAGAATACTTATATGGCAGAAATTGTGCGCTTTATATTCGAAAAGTTTGGTACAGTTTGGTACAGTTTTACTCAAATTATTTTTTTTTTATGTGAAATAAACTGGTCCATAAAATAGTCCATTTATCCAGCGAGTGCACGTAGACGAGACATCATTTCTGAATGAAATAACATTCCAATTCAGACCATCGATCGTGTTGCGGCCGTCTGGAGCAAGGTGACCCCGCAACACGTGCCGCTATCTGGAATCTCCAACCGTGGTTAGGGAAAGCCACGCTGCGCAAACATGATGTATTATGTTGTACATATGTTTTTATTTTTAACGTGGTCCTTAAGAGGGGCGATTGATAAACGACTACTGGAAACTACTTGTCACTGCAAACTCCCGCATGTGGCAATGAGAATCTTGGCAGCATCACGGGCACCGAAGTTGGATAAACCCTAGGAGATCTACACTAGTCGTATGATGTATGGCTACCAGAGGGTCCTGAAATTACCATCATACGATGGTGTGGATAACTGAGGAGCCATTTCCAACAGGGACACGGGCATCACGGGCAACAGGATTGACCTTCTTGGGACACAATTGGCGCGTCTAATCTTCTGACTGGCTAAAACGATTTCGAGCCGGCAATCGGATTGACCTAGTAACAATTCTGCAGGCAATCCGATTGGCCAAAATCTTCTATCGAAACTATAATCTACTTGGACTTCTAATTTTCTACAGACTTTCAACGAGGGGTTTCTACACCAACTCTAATCTACTGCTGCTATCAACGATAATCTGCTTTGGACGAGAGATAGCAACCTTCCCCCGGACTCATCTGCCCTCCGTAATCTTCTATAGAAAAGCTCGCTAAAATGCGCCATGCAATACAGCGAGAGTAAATAAAAACTTCTACACACAGAGGGGACGCCGTTGCGAAACAGTTATAATAGCTGCAAGGACACGGTTTCATATGACCAGCCACCTGTGGAAATGCCATCATGAACAGGCAGGAGAAACACTTTACAAACAAGAAAAACTTGATGCAAAGCATCAGTTCGGCGCCAAAATTTTGAAGAATTAAAACATACGTTATTAAATAACAGTACACGTGTTTATCAGTTATTTTAACTATCTTATCATCAGTACTAAACCTTGGTATATTTAGTGGTCATGGACATAATATTAACAAACGTTGCTATGTTGACTTGGTTAAATGTATTTTGAATTAACTAGGTCATTCAGACAATTTTCCAAACGGTTTCGTTGCAGGACTTTCCTTAAAATGTGTTAAATGAATTGACTGCATTAGGTTTAAATAAATAGTTTATGGAAAGATAAGGTGATGAATGCCGAGTGATTACAAAGTCGTTGTTGAAACATTTGGAGAGAAAGCTAAGTAAGCCAAGAATTAATGGACAATGCACTTCACATATCTGTTTGAATTTTTAACGTCGTTTTTATGCCATGAAGGGCCAACAGACGATCAGTTTTAGACTAATTGTTTTTGTTTTGTTATTAAACCTAGTACTGTATCACATGAACCATCTATACAGGTAACTGATAATCTACTCATTTGAATTAGTGGCTGGAGACGAGGGACAATAAGACACAATGTTGCATGTCAATCATTATAAAGGGTGTACGCTATAGAAATAGTGTCATGTTTAAAGACAACATGGTACTGTCTGAGGATCCAACTGACCTCTGGATTCAAAGCCCAGTGCGCTACTAACAGTGGTAATGCCGACTTTTTCAGTTGTAATTTGAAATGAATCTGCTATTTAATAGCACTTGTGAATATGATCATGATATTTTTATTTATACCCGTAAAAAAAACTCAATAAAAACACACACAAATATACAGTTTTATAAAAAAAAATTGATACAGGAAGAAAACCATTTAATAAAATGGGTATTCAAGCACATGGACAGGTAACAATTTAACTGAGATTATTGAAATTTTAAAAAGAAAATTGGTAAATGTTTATATTTATGTTTGTCGGTCTGTCCTAAGGGTCTGGTGCTGATTCTAAGATATCCAGGCACCAAGTGCCTATTGGACTGCTACAGTTAGGATGATGTTCGACATTTCCATGAAAATGGGAGTAATGCAGAAATGACCGCGCTCGACATCTCCATAAACATGAGAGAAATGCAGAAATGACTGCGGTCGACATCTCTATGAAAAGGAGATAATGCAGGAATAACAGCACTCGAAATCTCTGTAAAAGTGAGAGTAATGCGCAATGACAGCGCTTGACATCTCCATAAAAATGGGAGTGATGCAGAAATGACAGCGCTCGACATCGCCATGATAATGGGAGTAATGCAGAAATGACAGCACTCGACATCTCCGTGAAAATGAGAGTAATGCAGAAATGATAGCTCTCGACATCTCCATGAAAATGACACCGCTCGACATCTCCATGATAATGGTAGTAATTCAGAAATGACCGCTCGACATCTCCATAATAATGGGAATAATGCAGAAATGACAGCGCTCGACATCTCCATAAAAATGAGAGTAATGTAGAAATGACAGAGCTCAACATCTCTATGAAATGACTGTATTGCAGGAATAACAACGGTCGACATCTCTGTAAAAGTGAGAGTAATGCTCAATGACAGCGCTCGACATCTCCATAAAAATGGGAGTCATGCAGAAATGACAGTGCTCGACGTCTCCATGAAAATGAGAGTAATGCAGAAATGGCAGCGCTCGACATCTCCATGAAAATGAAAGTAATGCAGAAATGACAGCGGTCGACATCTCCATAAAATGGGAGTAATGCAGAAATGACAGCGGCCGACATCTCCACGACAATCGGTGTAATGCAGAAATGACAGCGGTCGACATCTCCATAAAATGGGAGTAATACAGAAATTACAGCGGTCGACATCTCAATGAAAATGAGTGTAATGCAGAATTGACAGCGGTCGACATCTCCATGAAAATAGGAGTAATGCAGAAATGACAGCAGTCTACATCGCCATGATAATGGGAGTAATGCAGAAATGACAGCGGTCGACATCTCCATAAAATGAGAGTAATGCATGAATGACAGAGGTCGACATCTCCATAAAATGGGAGTAATGCAGAAATGACAGCGGTCAACATCTCCATGAAAATGGGAGTAATGCAGAAATGACAGCGGCCGACATCTCCATGAAAATGGGAGTAAAGTAGAAATGACAGCGGTCGACATCGCCATGAGCACATGTAAAACACTGGGCATGAGACATACACCCGTGAGGAATTTCCTAACTAGGCATGGGACCCTTACGAGACATTTTGAAATGTCAACTTTGGTCGGACACCCGCAACCCCCCATAACAAACCGTAAGGATATACTTTAAATCGAGAGAATTTATTTAGTGTAGATTTATTTAAATCGTTTCCATTTATTTAAATTTGGTGCAGTCCATGTTAAATAGTGAAAAAAAATCATGTTTTTGATCTAAATATGTTTTTTTAAAACAGCGCACTATTGTTCCATTTCATAATTTCAGTCCTTATTTATTTTGAAGAACTTTGCCGCGATGTGTTGGCGAACATTGCCGCAACTTTGCAGCGAACATCACCACAAGCATCGCCAGAACAGTGCAGAGAAACATTTTATGCAAATGAAGTTTGCTGCAAAGTTGCAGCGAACATCGCCAGAAGATTACAGCTAAAAGCATTATGCAAATGAAGTTTGCTGCAAAGTTGCGGTGAACATCGCCGGAACATCACCAGAACCTCATTTGCATATTTGTTCGCTGCAACTTTGCCGCAGACCTCATTTGCATGATAAAAGTGTACCGCAACATCGTCGCAAACTTGTTCGCCGCAGCTTTGCAGCAATGTTGCCGCAGAGTTGCAGCAAATAGTCGCCAGAAGCCTATATTTTTGGTAAGGGTAAGGTTATACATAAGTTAATTTTATAACTTAGTAAATGACATCCAATTTGAACAAACTTGTAAGGTCAATGCTAAGATGCTTAACATAATGTTTCATGAAAATTTCAGTGTTGGTTACTGAGAAGAAGACAGATGGATGACAGCCTATGGTAAAGCTGATCTTGCACAAGCCAGTTCAGCTTAGAAAACAATATAAAATGCAGTGTCCAATCTAGGATCTAAAAAGCCGGGGGGATTTTCCCCCCTTCCTCTAAAAATGTGGGGGGATTTTCAAAAGTAAAGGGGGATGGGTTCAAACAAATCTATTACACCCTTTTCATAACACCATTTCGACTGGAAGTCGCATAATTTTGAATATTTTTGATTCCGAGTCTGCGCTCATAAATCTACTTTCGTTTTCAATACATTTGTCTGCATTTGACAGTCAAAATGAAGCATTACAAAATTAGCGATTTCCCGTAATCGAAATTTAAATGCCAAAACTTTCCGATATATCATCGTATTTTCTCATTTCTTAGCAACATTTAATGTAATTTGGCAATAATAATAATTAATCAAAACGATTTAAAAACGAGAACAATGTGAAAACATTTGAAACGCAGATATTACGATCGATAAATTTGGTTAATTTTTCTAAAATTCGTATTACGCATTTGCCTCGTTTTCAGTCAAAATACAGGGAGACATCGTTTTTATCAAATAATTTTGTATAATTTTTGAATTATTGGTGCATCATTTCTTACAGAAATTCAAGAAATCGCTAAACAGTTTTACCTCTTGTGTTTTATATCTTATTCTGTTGCGTTTTATAGCATGCTTTAAATGCCATTTAAACATTTTTAATTACAATCCAAACATACTCAACTATCAGTCCTTTTGATTCCCCATGCCTAAGGTCAAAGTACCACAGTAAGGTCAAAGTACTACCACAGTATGTCCGGCGCCCTCAAGGGGCGCCGAACAATTACGTTACTTCGGGCCAGTTACTTCCCTTAGATGTATTTATCGCCATTTATACCAAATAAACGTGCGTTGGAAGATTGTCATAATTATTAGATCTATTAAGTATGGACAAGTTAAATAGCACAACAGTTTAAGGTTGTAGCGTTTTCTGAATGTGAATAAGTACGTTGCGGGGTCAGTGATAACCCTGGTATGGGTACTGGGTCAGTGACAACCCTGGTATGGATACTGGGAAACTTACTGCTTCGTGAAGATAAACACGTCTGCTATAAAAGTCAACAAGAAGTTTCTTCAAAGGAATGATGATCTACCTCAAACGTACAGTAGAGCGGGTGCACCTATTTACGAACATCTAAACGGAAAAATATATTGTTCGGTATTAGATACAATATTCGCTAAAACGGCCATGTATTATGATTAAAGAAACACTCAGCTACCACTACGTCTATTACCGAACGTTATATAGATAATAGTAACGATAAACAGCTGTGTAAATATTAGCGTAGCGTATTCTCGGTGGTGGATTGGACTGTTCCATTATTCGTATATATTCGGGTGGAGGAATTATACTACGTCGACAGACGGTTCTCCTTTCAAGGAGGTTTCGAGAGAAGAACATAGAACATAGATAGTACAGTGCAGATTATAAAGCATATGACGACGTGTAATTCCGAACATTGTATTTAATTCCGAACAAGCATGAATGAAATTCCGAACAGTTTAAGATTTTTTAAAAAATATCAACACAAATAAACAAAACAAAATAAACATGAAACTATTATTAGAACATAAACATAATTACAATAAACAAAATTAAGGTAGGTATTTCTGAATTGTTTTGATACAAATCGAATCTATAAATATTTCATCTCACACACATTATATCAACTGACAAAATCATTGTTGAATTTGATAGAATTGATAAAATGTTTGTTTGTCAATGTTTTAGTAACTGTTAGGATAGTTCATCATTTATAGATTTGACAGAAAGAATCTTAACAATGGCAAAACGACTAAAACTGTCATGGAAAATTAAAAAAAAGGAGAAACAAACTGCGTGCGTTTTGTAAAAAAAAAATTCAGAGGCAACCAGTTGCCAACCAAAATTATACGAAGTTTCTTTTATTGCCCACTATGATGTTTTACTTGACCGGGGAATTAAATTTATTATGTAAGGTTGATTAAAATAATATAATCTATAGTATATGGGAAGTTATGCAGAAGAAGAAAGTAAACACTTTGATGAGGAAAAAACTATACTATTTGGAGTAGCTGCCCTTGAAAAGGCTCTCACAGATAAAAAAAAAAAAAAAGAGCATCTTGATGATTATAGGAAAAGTTGTATGAGACACTTGGAAGAAGATATTGCAGCTTTTAAAAATGATTGGATGGCTGGGCTTTTGGGAGAACTACATTTGAGAAAACAATATAATACATGGACGATTGATATACATATAAGAGATAGCAGATTAAAAAGCTTGGCGGATCATATCAGATAAAATAAGTCAGATCATGAGAGGTAATTACAACATCAGCTCCTTAAAAAACATTTTAATTTAATATAATCTTTTATATATGAGTATTTACAGTTATGCAGAAGAAGAAAGAAAACATTTTAAGAGGAACAGAAGATTTATGAAAAAGAAGCTGCTTACGAGCAGGCTCTTTTAACCAAGAAAACTATGAACGCAAACTTTAAAAAAGATCTAGTAATGTCACAGGAAGAAGAAGCCAGATTCCAAAAATCTAAATCATGCCATATGTGTGGTAATGGTTTTGCAACAACTCTCAAAAAAGATGACGCGGGTTATACAGTGGCATACAAAAACTCCATCAGAAAAGTCAGGGACCATTGTCACATAACTGGGAAGTATAGGGGAAGCGCTCATGACATATGTAATATTAATTTCAGGTTGACTAGAAAAATACCTGTTGTGTTTCATAACTTGAGAAGATATGACTCTCACTTCATAATGCAACACATAGGAAAGTTTAAAGGAAACATAAATGTTATACCAAATAACATGGAAAAGTACATGGCTTTTATGTTAGGACAAAGTTTGGTGTTTATTGACAGTTTTCAGTTTATGTCTCAATCATTAGAAAATTTAGTAAAAAACATCCCTTCGTTTCAATAAACCTCTCAGGAATACTCTGGCGACAAGCTAGAATTAATAAAACGAAAAGGCGTTTATCCTTATGATTACATGAACAGTTTTGAACGCTTCAAGGATACTAAGTTACCTTATAAAGATAGCTTTTATTCTCAATTAAATGACGAGCATATTTCAGATGCAGATTATGAACATGCTAAAAAGATATGGAAAACATTTAAGATTAAAAATATGGGAGAATATCATGATTTGTATCTTTAGACTGATGTGCTGTTGCTGACAGATGTTTTTGAAAACTTTAGAAAAATGTGCATTGAGTATTACAAATTAGATCCTTGTCATTACTTCAGTAGTCCTGGTTTAGCCTGGGATGCATGCCTCAAGATGACTGGTATCCAACTTGATTTAATAACTGATATTGATCAATATTTGTTTGTGGAAAAAGGATTAAGAGGTGGTACGAGTTATATCGCAAACAGATATTCAGAGGCTAACAATAAATATATGAAAAACTATAACAAGGAAAAAGAAAGCAAGTACATAATATATCTCGATGCTAATAACTTGTATGGGTGGGCTATGTGTCAACCGTTACCTACTGGCAACTTCAAGTGGGTTGATAAGTTTGAAAAAGGAAAATCAAATTACATTGTTGAGTGCGATATTACGTATCCTGAGAAACTGCATGACTTGCATAATGATTATCCTCTCGCCCCGGAAAGTTTAAATATCAAAGATGAGTGGTTGTCAGACTATTGTAAAAATTTAAAACAAAAGTTTAATTTAGGACATTCTAATGTTAATAAACTTGTTACGATGTTGAAAAATAAAGAAAAGTATGTCGTGCATTTCAGAAACTTAGACTTGTATAAAAAGCTTGGATTGTACACCGGATACTACAGTTCGACGAATCACAGTGGTTAAAGACGTACATAGACTTTAATACTGCTAAGAGAACAGCTGGTAAAAATGCTTTCGAAAAAGATTTCTTCAAGCTTATAAATAATTCAGTTTTTGGCAAGACGATGGAAAACTTGAGAAAGAGAGTTAATGTTAAGCTGACGCATGACGAGGAAGTTCTTTTGAAATATGCGGCAAGACCATCGTTTATTTCATGTAAGATGTTTAACGAAAACTTGTTTGCCATAAACAGAATAAAAGAGCGATTAGTTTTAAATCGTCCTTGTTATGTTGGCATGTGTATTTTAGACTTGTCAAAATACCTCATGTATGATTTTCATTACAACTACATAATTAAAAACAAATATGATGAAAACGCTAAGTTATTATTTACTGATACCGATTCCTTGTGTTATGAAATAAAAACAAAAGATGTTTATGCAGACTTTTACAAGGATAAAGAACTGTTTGATAATTGTGATTATGATCCAAAAAGTCAGTTTCATTTTAATGATAATAAAAAAGTTATTGGCAAGATGAAAGATGAAACTTGTGGAATACCCATTGTTGAATTTATTGGGTTGCGAAGTAAACTATATTCGTATGTGCTAGATAATGAGGTTAGTACAAAGAAATGTAAGGGCGTTAAAAAGTGTGTTGTTAAAAAACAGATAGCACATGACGATTACAAAAAGATTTTGTTTACGGCAAAAGAAGCTCACCATGATATGAAATGTATTAGATCACAAAAGCATAACATAAGCAGCTATGCAATAAATTAAAAAAGTTTATCAGCTTATGATGATAAACGGTACATACTAGATAACGGACAAGATACGTTAGCATACAGTTAATTGTATTTGTTGAGTAGCATTCAAGAGTTTAAAAATAATTATATATGGTATTATATAATGGAACAAGAAAGATTAGAAAAGGTTTGCAAAAAACTTAACCATTTAAAAGATAAATATAGAAGAGAACTGATGAGAGGTAAGCAACTCCAAGTAGAATATGAGAAAGCCCGTGATGATTTTATGGACACCAAAAAAAGACGATTGCTGGTTGAAATGGATAATTATGAACGTGAGCTGGCTGGAAACAGAGAAGAGCTTCTTGAACTGAAATACAAAATAGCAAAGTGCAGGAAAATAAAATACTCCATGGTAAAAATGATATGCAGAGCGATGATGAAGACTACTGCCCGGTTCCGTCTGACTTTGCTTAACGAGTTGCAAATGTTATGTTAATGAGTTACAAATGTTATGTTATTAAAATGAAAAACCGGATTGATTAGTAATATAGATAGTAGCGGTATCAGGCGAGTTTTCCTGAGCGGGGTGCTTGAGAAAACTAATGAAATATGTCGGGGTTGATTAGGCGCGGCTTACATTTAGATCTTGGTGATATAAATGAGAGTAACGCCTGAGTCCCCCCTGGCATATTTCACTAGTTGTTCTCGTCCCCGCGATGGGAAAACTGGCCTGGTACCGCTACTGTCTATACAACTGTCTTTCTAATATATCTCAATATCAAAAACGTGGTTAGAGTGAAATTTCAAAAATATCTGTTATTTTTGACAAATATATTTGTCTTATTAGTTTAACTTGGTGTGTCTGTGAGTGTGGAGAGGGGCTTAATAAACAGCCACTATTTGTATTCATATGGCGGATGGACATTTTGCATAAATGGTTAAACAAATGAAACAAGTATGTTTGTCACTGTCAAAACAACCAAGTTATAAAGATGTTTTGTGACGGAATTGTTATAAACATTTAAAATGCCGTATTTCTTTGTTTGGCTTCGTCGGCCATTTTGAAATTCTAAAAATAGTATCAATTTGTATTCTGAATGTAATCTACGTGAAATAGACGAAAAAATAAAACAAATTCCAGGAAAATAAAATGAAAATGAAATTCTAAAAATAGTATCAATTTGTATTCTGAATGTAATCTACATGACATAGACGTAAAAATAAAACCAATTCCAGGAAAATAAAATGAAAAATAACCGAGAAAAATATGTTTTTTAATGTGTTACTATTTTTATCTTGGCGGCCATTTTGAAAACCTAAAATAGCGCCCAGGTACTTTATCAATGTGGCCTTCTTTCTAAAAACTTTTGTGTTGGTCTAAACTGGCTCTTCATATAACGTTAGCCATGTCCGTCCGTTCTACCGTCCTTTCATCCTTCCGTACGTCTTTCCGTCCGTCCTGAAAAGTTTGTTTGTCTATCTCCCCCCACACTTTTCAACCGATTGCTTCGAAACTTTATAGGATGCATGATAATGATGCTTACCTATGATGTCAAGATGTGCATATCGTTTCGGCGTCAAAATCGACCTATTATTGCCAGAGTTATGGCACTTTTTCATCAAATGTTACGTGAAAGTATTGTGTATGTAACTGTCTATCTCCTCCCAAGTTTTCCTCCGTTTCTTTTCAAACTTTACAGGATTCTTACCTATGATATCAAAATGTGCATATAGATTCGGGGTCAAAATCGACCCAGTATTACCAGAGTTGCGGCTCCTTTTTCGTCAAAGTTTTCGTTTTACACTGATTGTTTTCAGTGGGGGCATCCGTGTCCCATGAACACATTTCTAGTTTTTCACCAGCATACAGTCTTCGTATGATATTTTATACATAGTTTCAATAAAATATTATCAGTATGAAGTAATTTACACCAATATTGAATGATTCTTACATAACGTGATATATACGATCGGTATCTTACCAAAACATCATACACCCCGCTGCCCTTTTGTGACGGGGCATACAAATGCAGACAGAAACATTCGACTGCAGATGAGGGATCAAAAGATCATAGTTCTTCAAGTTTGTCACTCCGTCAAACTTGAAGAATTCACAAGCACGCTATATGACACATTCAATATACAGAAGGTGATCTGGAAGGGTGATTGGTGTCAATCGAAACACATAATGTGCTTCAGTTTCATATGAAATGTGAAATGTGCATTAACATAAACCGCATGTTACATTCGGCTTAATTATTGTTTATGAAAATGTTTGGATTGGAAAACTCGACGACTCGTCTTTCTTTTGTTACTGTTATTTTTTCTACATCTTATATATTTATTCAAATGAGGTATATATTTCTAACAGTTGTGCTATATTATGTATTTCGATCACAAAACAAGAATTTGTGAGAGCCATAAACACTGCAGGTAAAGTGCGAATCGCGGTTGAGTTTGTAGATATCAACACGCTAGTTTGTATACGGGTTCAGTTGCATTACGGGATTGAATTGACATTGCAAATGTAACAAACGCAGTATTTTTAAATTAGTCAAGGCGAAAAATGTACGGTATATGATGTTATTACATTTCTTCTAAATATCTTTGTCTAAATGCTGTATCCTTTACACTGGTTTTGTGCAATAATATATTGTAGTAGTATGTGCCGAAATATATATTTATTTATTGTCTTAAATGCTAATTTCATTGAAATCTAGACAAGTTTGTAAAAAATGCGCTGGTTTGTTGAAGTTACGCACTAGTTTGTCGATGGTATGTTTTCTATAAGCGATAGTTTTTCGATGATTTTGGGGATTGTTTTACAACTGTATTCTTGGTCATGATCACTTTCATACTATCTTTGTTAAACTTGTTAAAATGTTTATCAAAAGAGGTTATGACCCTATCATTTTGCAACGTACTGCATGCTTGGTGGTGGACCCTTTTACCGTTCGCCACTATGTTTTCCTCTTTAATTGTACGATGACCGGACAGGCTGTGGACCCTATGATGACGCCTACCTAAAGCTCATTGGGACAGTGACGTTTGATGTTTGTCTATGATCTTTCTTGTCGTGCCCTAAATGGTGTATTCTCTTGTTGCTCTGGCTTCTGCCAAGTCATTGAGTACCTTCATTGTGGCTTTCTAGGCTATTGATTTTTTGTATTATATTTACACGAGCATATTTGTGTTTTACTTATATTGCCTATTGATGATGCCTTGTTGGTTAGAGATTAGATCACGGGCCGGCGGGTATTTCTTTATTTACACTGTCCTGTTTTAATGGGATGGCAGTAGGGTAAGTGTGAGGTTTGGTGCACCCTAGAACCGGTTTAAACCCCCAGTGGCTTACTTTGCCACTGACCGTTCCAAGGCGGCAGCCCTATTGTCAACCCTTTTGTGTTTGTGATGTCGTTTGCTTTTATTGTTACTTTTGCCTTCTTGTTTGTCTGTTTGCGTGTTTGTTTCTGTGTTTTGTGGTTGACTGTCCTCCTTGACTGCTACTTTCCCTGTCCGATATTTTTATAATTCTTTTCTTATTTTCTCGTAGTATGTACTATTTAGACAAAATGTAACCATTTTGTATTTTACTATAGTTCGGGTGTGTGAATCTTTACACTTCACTTTTTTTTTCTCAGCAGCTCTGTGTTAAATTTTTGATGTTATTATTGTACAGAAGAAACAGAAACATTTGAAAGTATCGTACACCACAAAATCATGCTGCATATGACAATCCAAATTTAAGCTTCAAAACTAAAGTCTCTAACACCTACCTGTCAAAGTATTTCAATTTGTTTCTTGATACAATCGTCAGAGATGGAAGGTCAGCTATTCCATTATCCCATACTGAATCCATAAAGGTAATTGAATTTTAACAGGACATATGTGTTCCTCCAATGAGAAAAGCGAACTGTATGTTGCTGTAATCGAGCGTCCATTAAAATATGTCATTGACCTTGATAATACAACAGCGGAAAACATATTTAAAAATACAAGAGAAACCCAATACATACTGAAAAGTCGATCCCTTGGAACCAACAAACACAAACAAGAGATAAAAGTAGCAGACTCGGTTTTATTGAGTTTGTTCATGAGAGGTAATGTCGAGTGTAACTCCTCTCACGTATGTAATACACATGTCCTCATACAGATGATGATCATAGGTCATCATGCAATGGTCATCATACAGATGATGATCATAGGTCATCATACAATGGTCATCATACAGATGATGATCATAGGTCATCATACAATGGTCATCATACAGATGATGATCATAGGTCATCATACAATGGTCATCATACAGATGATGGCATATGTATAGGGTCATACAGATGATGATCATAGGTCATCATACAATGGTCATCATACAGATGATGATCATAGGTCATCATACAATGGTCATCATACAGATGATGATCATAGGTCATCATACAATGGTCATCATACAGATGATGATCATAGGTCATCATACAATGGTCATCATACAGATGATGATCATAGGTCATCATACAATGGTCATCATACAGATGATGATCACAGGTCATCATACAATGGTCATCATACAGATGATGACATATGTATAGGGTTTGATGGCTATGTTACCCTCTGCAACGGGAACGGTGTATCGTTTATTGTCAGAATGGAAGATGTTTTATTTTTATTTTCGGGCATCGCTTCCAGGAAAAAAAACTAGCCTTGAGATTGTTAATTAACGTGATAACGAGTTCTTGTGCAATGAGGTATGATGACACTATGAATCTATTTTGGAGGGCCGAGAAACGGTTGTTTAAAGGTAAATTCTTACGGTTTATGTCAGGTTTGAAAAATAAAGCGAAAATAAAATTTGCATTTCCCAGTAAAAACATTTTGAATGCAAGTTGTTTACGTCCATGGATTATTACACCACTTCTCAAAACAGTTTCAAAACTGCGAAGGATTCAACGTCATATAAACTTGTTGACCTTAAAAAGTTTTAAAAAAAACGGCGGAAAAATTATTTATGTTAACTGTTTTGGTTATAAAAAATAATACCAACATTGATGGAAGGGCGAGACCAATATGACGATGCAATTGCTACTTTGCAAGAAACTGAAATTGATCAGGTCAAACAGTACGTGGTCCGAGTATTAACTTTCATACACCATCCAACACCTTCTCCAAGAAGCGAAAACGTGGTTGGGTGGGGTAAGAAATAAAACTTATATTTCGGCTTAAGGTAGCTGGCGGTGTTACTCGGGAATAATTAAAATCGCTTATATTGTGACAATGTTTTACCTGTATGTAGGTTATTGTTTCGGCTTTCCATCAGTTCTAATTTTAAATTGTTTAAAATAAACATCGGATTCCTAAATAGCGCCCTCTGGTGGTGCCTATTTTTACGACGAATTTTATCGTTTTCGTACGGGAAATGTACTAGAATTTAGTCAAAAGTTAAAAAAATCACATCATTTGGAAGCACAATGATTTATAAACGTAATGCAAGTAATATATTTAAAAAACAGCTATATCTCTTTATCGTGTGTGCATTTCTTTACGTCAGGGGTACCACGCGGCGACTACAAAATTGTGAGATTTTTTACATGTTATCGCTTTTTTACTTAAAAGTAAGCGTGGTGACATATACATTTTTCTATGCCATCACATTCGTTGAAATTTCCCGCTTTGATAAATGTAAAAATAAAGAGGGGTCGTCGAGTCAGATTTTTACCAAATAAACTTTTAAAGTTTATAGAAAGTATTAAAATTACGGCGTCGTTTTATAGTTTTCCTTAAAATGACGTTGACGTCAGTCACTCGCAAATTGAGATACATGTACTTTCCTATTGTTTCCACGCAGAATGCGGGATACAACGTTAATAGTTATAATTGTGTAAGTATATATCGGTAATGCCTATATATTATACATACTATGTTCGTGAATAAGTATTTTTGCATTTATTTATCTATTACTTCATTCTGATATTAAGACACGCCGTTATGCTGTAGTTGTTTCGAGTGTTCATCAATCGTAAAAAGCAAGTGTATATTCGCAGGCGGTTACTAGTTTAAAAGTATGCTTAAAAGTATGCTTAAAAGATTTAAAACACGTGTTTTTTTTGTCACGTTAACGGAATTGATTAGTTTTAGTCAACGAATACTAGATGCATTCGATGATATATACTGAAAGGAAAAAGAAACGCGACACACGGGCATTTCCGCTATATATTGTATATACAATATGCTGCTGTTAATCGAATGGTACATGGCCACGTAAGATCTTTCCTTTCGGACAAAAGACTAAAACAACACGTAACACAGCAAATAGTATTTCTGCAAAGTTTCATTATTGACAGTATTCGCGTTTGGCTCAGCATGTGAGCAAACTTAGGATGCAAAATTGTGCAAACACTTTACGTTAAATACAGTACTGAACTGGCTCAAATTTTCAAAGAGGAACTTTAACATTTATGAATTTCTTGTTACAACGTATACTGTGATTAAAACGTCTGCAACATCACAGTTGTGTTCATTCTCTAACTAACTGCAACTTTTTTTCCTTGGAATATATATGGAATTAAGCGTGCAGTATATACAATATACAGCGGAAATTCCCGTGTCGCGTTTCTTTTTCCTTTCAGTATATGTACAGTTGAAACTCATATCGATATAGTTTTACCTATTATCTCGATATCTTTTCGGTCCCGTGTTCTTTGTTAAATACTTTTTTGTCTCGTTTTTTATATCTCTTTATTTCTTATCTTTGCAAAGAGAAACAAATAGTAATAGACAGCTATCCTGCATGACATAGACACATACACTGAAAACCGAATCAGCACTTATATTATATACTGAAAGGAAAAAGAAACGCTTAATGGGTATTTCCGCTATATAGTGTACGTTTAATATGCTACTGCTAATCGAATGGTATAGGGCGACATTAGACCTGTCCTTTCGGAAAGAAAGTTTAAACAGCACCGAACACAACAATGGTTATCCCTTTAAACATTAAACGTTTCATTATCGACAGAACGCGCATTTGGCCCATGCAGGAAAGCAAACTTAGGCTTTAAATGTTGCAATATATTAACATTAAACACAATACTGAAATGGCTTCACTTTTCAAGCGAAACTTCAACATGAATGCATTTAGTGTAACAAAGTATACGTTTATTAAAAGGTCTACTACATGGCAGTGTTGTTCTTTCTGTAATTAGCTGTAGCCCCAATTTGTACAAAACACGTTGAAATATATCTGGAATAATTACGTGAAATTAGGTGTGTATAATAGTGTAGTATAGGCAATTTTGTGAGTATGCGTTTATTTTTCCTTTCAGTACAGTAGGAACGCCACGGACCTATAACGTATCAGTTCTGTTCGCATTTTAACTCCGCGAACATGGACTATTTCTTTGTATTTTACGGACTATTTTATGAATTTTCCTTTAAAACAGACGCCATTTTTTTACACCCGAAATTGGGCGCGCTACGTCGGCGAGCACTACGGGTACCTATGGAGTCTTACAACACGCGTACAGTGTTTTATACCGTATATTATGTAAAAATAATACCTTACCGGACGAAATAACGTTCCATTATGTGTAAACACGATGCAGTGTTGGTGACTGACAGGTCACCGTGACATAACTTGACACGTGAAATTGACATGTTGTTGCAAGTTGGATTTGGGAGTATTGTCTGCTGCTGGAGTTCCATGATCAAGGTATTTGTTTTGTCATTAAAATGTGTTTGTTAATAAATAGTACACACCCCTTTTAGATCGTGCATATTTAGACATTGGCCTAATACAGTGCCTAAAAAAGTAGTGTATAGTGTATAATAGAAAGTTCATAATCACAATAAGTGTTTTTCGTGTACTCCGATCTTTCCAGTAACTGGATGTACTGTAAACTGTAGAACGTTTATGGACGTTTCGTGGAATAAAACTATTGTTAGTAGAAATGCACATTCGTGAATACATAACCCGATACAACTACCATTGAAACAATGTAATCTGCCATAGACATTTGACTGAAATCGGTCAGATTCATATTTATGTACAGAAGTTTTGAGGCAAGGAAGTGATTTTTAATTTACATTTATTTACATTCTGGATTGATGTTGTTTTCAGAGAGGTCTCAAATGTGAATCGAGCCCTTGGGCAGCTCTGAGTGAATTGATACTGACGACTTCAGAATGTCAAGCCGTATTAAATGCCATTGGATCATATGGAGGTAAGAGCCTTTTTAAAAATTGTTTGCACTTGTGTAGTTCTTTAAATGGAGCTTGTGTTATGCTTCAAAGTTAGAGTAAAAAAAAATTGTGATTGTCATATGAGCTCGTGTAAACTACATGTACTGGATACATGCGAAAACAAGTTGTGTTAAAGGGACACTAGGCAGTCTTTATTTGTTTAAAACTTCTGGAGTTCGGTTATTTTTTCTGCATAGTTTGCATTTGTGCATCATTAATATTATTTATTAGAATAGTTCAGAAGAAATTGTTTTACACATTACTTACTGTTGATAATAGTGCACCTATAATAATTTATTTAACTTTTAATGCAAGCAGGTTTAAATTTAACATGTTACCAGGTTAACAAATGGAGATGCTAATGTTAAAGCTTGATAAATACTTCAAGATTGCCGTTTGTCCCTTTAACATCATCCAATTGGTCTATGTGATGGGTCCTCAATTTATTAAAGGGACTCAGAGCAAATTTCCAATCTTGTGTCTGTTTTACACATTTTCACATCAGAACAGACCACACATCTACAAATTTAAAGTGTCTTCTCAACTGCCCTATTTAATCATGTTTTATTTCTAAAACTAGCGGCATCACCAGGTTTTGAGAGAGAAAATAAATAGTTGTATAGTAATGTTTTCTCCCCATGTAAAATGACCTTACTTAGTCATTAAAGTAAAATATCCTATGAACAAAACGTGTACAATTTAACAATTTTAGATTTTTGGCTAGACTTGTATTTTATTCCCCTTCTAGTAAAAATGGCTTATAATACATTGCACCCTCTGTCAGATTTAACTTTCCTTATAATAGATTCTTGCTGTACTGTTGGGTGAAACATACATTAAAATGGTTCTATAATCATGTCAGTTCAATCATATACTCGTATGATACACAATATAATATGTATTGACCCATTACGTGATGTGCCATTTACTCAGTTTTGGTCAAGGGACGTTTATAGCATATCGGCTTTGAATCCAGTGAACACGGATTCAATTCTTACTGGCGCCACTGGGTTACTTCGATGTGTCCTGCTAGCCTCGTTCGTCTGATGGGAACGTAAACCGGGTGGTCCTGTGTATCGGAGTCTGTCCTCCCTCCAAGCACGTTAAAGAACCATAGGTATCTAATCGGTAGTAAGCGTAGGGCAGGGTTCCTGGATGCCTATGTATCTTTCCTCCTCTCTTTCGGGCGGTTCGAGATAACCTGAACAACGTGTTGATGAGGCGTTAAACAATAATTAAATTGTAAACTGTCCCATTCCCCTAAACATGCCCTAGATCCCTCTCGCAACACCTGATTCAAATTGAATACTCTGCTCGACTTATATTAACTTTTTATTCTGTCTTTCTTTTCTTTCAGTCTGCACGTCATGTGGAAGAAGACTCCATGTACACCACTGGCCAGAGTCAATGCTGAAGTTTATGTTCGCTCAATTATTTGCTTAATAAAGTATACATATGAATTAAAATATTGTCTTTATAATTATGCCTTCCACCACAAAGTGGTAGGTGAGACAGATTAGATTTGGCCTTTCCGTTCGTCTGTCACAAATCTTGTCTGCGCTACTTGTTGGATTTTGACGAAACTTTGTACAAACTCTTTATTACTTTCTCTGAAGCTAATTTCATAAAACTTCATACTTTGAATGCCTTTGGTGAAATGATAATCCCTGTTTATTTTGAAGTCAGTAGTTGAAAGGTCCGTTACCATGACCGGAAAATGAAAAGTATTGCCCACACAGTTTTTCCTATTACCTAAAGCAAATTTCATGAAACTTCATTGCTGGACAGTGGAAAGAGGATGATCGTTTGATTTTTAGGTAAAAGGTCAAGTTCCCTGCAGACATCCACTATCCAAGGATAAGCATATGTTACAACACACATGTTATAATATTAATGGTATAATATATGAATATTTTCTTGCACAATGTTGAATCCAGTAAAACAAGTGGTTTTGTTCACCGATACTGTCGCCTGTGAACCAAACCACTTGTTGTTAAATTACAGGATTCAACAGTGTGTAAGACATATTCCGATCATCCATTTTTTTTTTTAAATCATAAATTATATTAAAACAAACCAAACATGCTATTTGATGAAAACAGACGTATTCAAATTTTCAAAATAGCAATATTCGCAGAATATAGTAGATTTCAACTGCTAAAAACAAACATGTATTTTTTTTCCAGGAAATAATACTTCTATGAATATAGTATATGTTCAGGGAAATGTTTAATATGTCTGTTTTCAAATACTACAAATCGTAACGCACCGCACATGTATATTCAGAATTTACTTTCAATATAGTAGTGAGTATGACTGCGTTCTGGGATCATATAAATATAAAAGAATAATATATATAAATATATATATATATAACTGTATATGCCCTATAAATATAAACGACCCGCACCTTTTGGATTCACGCGTACAGTGTTTCACAACACCACAAATCTGGCAGGTGCTCCATTGACACAATGTCATGTCCACGTTTATGTTATGAAATCTTCGAATCTACACATAATCATGTTTATTACCGACAGTAGCATGTATGTTACTCGTCAGTCATTTATTTACTTGGTTAAAGGGACACATGCCAATCTTGCTTTCTTTAAAACTCGAGTCGCCCCCTCAGTTTTAAACGAACAGTTAAAAGAATATACTTCTTTCTGCCTGTTAAACTTATATTAGTTTATCGCTTTTTCTGATTTCGAAAATTAACTCTGCAACGTATGTTGCCGCCATCATGGTTTCATTTTCCGATATACCGTTGCAACATTGTTTGTTAAAATAAATTGGCCACTCTGACATAAACCCAAAGCATGTATAGATAAAAAAAATAATGTAAAATACATGAACACATACATTTTAAATATATGTGTTTACATAACGAAATTATTTAATTGTTTCTGTAGCCGGTCGTCTTTCCTTAATCAATATGAATGTTGCCGTCTTTGGGCCGGACGGTCCTGTTACTTAATTAGTACTTGTCTCCGTTTATTGAAATTCTACATATATACAGAGGAGAGATGTATCTATATGATTTAGTAATTATGCTCGCTTCTAAAATGACGAAATAAATCGATATGAATAAAAGGCGCATTCTCAGCAATACACAACGTATTGTGTGTACGGGTTGCAGGGGGGGGGGGGGGGGGGGACACGGGGTTGGAGCCCATGGGGTTGGAGGGATACTACCGTAATGTTGCTCTCATAAATACTGTGAACATACTACATCAATAATATAACAACTACTGAACAATGCTGAAATCGATTTATCTTTATAAATGAATTCATAATTCCACAATTGTATTCCGTGCGAACATCGATTTGGAACGTCGATTCGGCGTATTTAAACGATTACGGTACTTCGTTAATTTTCGGGGGAAACAAGTACTTGCCTCCGATTTTTTTTATATTTTACATATCTACAGAGGAAAGATGTATTTACGCGTACATACTTTTGTTTTTCTCTCTCGCTTCTAAAATGATGAAATAAATCGAATTTGATTAAAACTGCGCATTCTCAGCTATATACAACTTAATCAATACGGTATGGAGGGTGGTGGGGGTGGAATGAGGGGCGGGGTTGCAGGGATACTACCGTAATGGTGTCCTTGAGAAAAACGGTGAACATTCTACTCTAATAATTTATTAAATATAGAACAATTTTGAAATCAATATATCTCTTAAAAAGGATTTCACAAGTTCATGGTTTTATATCCCGCGTGTACATTAACTTCGAAAGGCGAGTGTTCATATTTTAGCGAACGCGGTGTACTTTGTTAATTTTGGGGGAAAAAAAGTACTTTTTTCTGATCGACTTTAAATTTTGGGTTTTAATAGTAGACATGTCAATGAACATTTTCATGAAAAAAAATTCATTCTCGTTGTTAAAACATTTTTTTTTTGCATTTTTTTCGGATTCAGAAAATTAGCACTGCAACATATATTTACACTATCCTCATTTCCTTTCCCGACGTACCGTTACAATTTGGTTTGTTAAAACCTATTCTGAGCACTCCGGCATAAACCAAAAGGATGTATAGATCAGAAATTTAATCTGGAATGCATGGATACATACATCTGAAATATATGTATTGAAATAATGGAATTATTTCATTTCTTGTGTACCCGGTCGCGTCTGTAAATGTATATGCATCATGCCGTCTTTGCGTCCGTGGGTCATGTTAGTTAATTTTGGGGGGAAAAAAGTACTTGTCTCCGATTTCATTAAAAATTTGCATATGGACAGAGGAAAGATTTATCTACGCGTACATGCATTTGTTTTTATTCTCGCTTCTAAAATGACAAAATAAATCGATTTTGATTTAAAAGCGCATTTTTGGCAATTTAAACCTTAAAACAACCTAAATTCATCCCTTTGAAAAATACCTTTAACTATTAATGGGAATTACACGAAGTGTACACCAATTATGTTCGACCAATGTAGTTTGTGAATATGATTACTTTTACAACGATCTGTGATTGTGTTTTGTTATAATCACAGTTTATAAATAAGAGGTGTATAAATCTGACCAGTGAACATTTTCCCAATAATGTCATTTTGTTATCGATTTTATCACGTGACCTTGTTTGATAAATATCCCTACGCCATAGGGCTGGCGTTCCTACTGGTATATGAACGATAACAACTATTTAATGAATCGGACGCTTCCTATTTTACGGATACTTTCTAGAGACATGGATTTTTTATTCCCAGTCTATAAATTATATAGCTGGACATTATACCATTAGTTATCACAATGATGTGTTTGGGTGTTTAAAGTCATGTGTTGCATATCCCGTCTATATCTAATTTAATACATGTATATTCATAACCATTTTCCAATCATTATTTTGTGTTTTGCTATGCGGTGCGTATTAATATATATGTTTGTATGTATTATTTCCACATGATGGCATGTATACGAATTGAGCGAATAAAAAGAATAGTTGATTTGATATTTGAATCGATTTGAATGATCATTCTTACCAAAACAGCAACTTTGACAACACATGCTGTTTAAGACGGGTCGCAAACAGATAACAAACAGAGAAAATAACACGAGTAAAATTTGCAACTTAATCAACTTTACTTCTTACAACATATTTAATGAATTAAACAGTTCAATAACATGAACACACGATCTTGAATTAGTTACCAATAATAATATAAAGTAAACGTCGCGCGTCAAAACTCGTGACGTCAACGTCATTTTAAAGAAAACTATAAAACGACGCCGTAATTTTAATACTTTCTGTAAACTTTAAAAGTTTATTTGATAAAAATCTGACTCGACGACCCCTCTTTATTTTTACATTTATCAAAGCGGGGAATTTCAACGAATGTGATGGCATAGAAAAATATATATGTCACCACGCTTACTTTTAAATAAAAAAGCGATAACATGTAAAAATCCTCACAATTTTGTAGTCGCCGCGTGGTACCCCTTACGTAAAGACATGCACACACGATAAAGAGATATAGCTGGTTTTTAAATGTATTACGTGCATTACGTTTATAAATCATTGTGCTTCCAAATGATGTGATTTTTTTTAACTTTTGACTAAATTCTAGTACATTTCCCGTACGAAAACGGTAAAATTCGTCGTAAAAATAGGCACCACCAGAGGGCGCTGTTTAGGAATCCGATGTTTATTTTAAACAATTTAAAATTAGAACTGATGGAAAGCCAACAATAACCTACATACAGGTAAAACATTGTCACAATATACGCGAATTTGATTATTCCCGAGTAACACCGCCAGCTACCTTAAATGTTTTACATATTGTAAAATTAAAACATTTAATAGGTAATCTAAACAAATTAACGCATTTTTTCAGTAAACATGTTTTTAGACGTGTTTTATTGTCGAAATATCCGTTATAAAACCTGCTAATGTATAAAGATATAATCAGTATTGCTGAATTCCTATGAAATATAATTTACTATATTTAATTATCAATATATTACTGAATATATGCTTGTATGCTTATTTAAACGTTCCTCTTAAATAAACATCAAATATTGATGCATATTAACCATGAACTCTGAACTAGATCACTTTTGCCATTCATACTTTGGAAAACGCAACACAAACAATTAATATATCAAATCAAATCAAATCAAATCTTTTATTCACTCAGTTCATTACAGTAATGACATCATGAGGTCATGAATATAGTATACATATCATAAGGCTCAAACATGCATGTATGTAAAAATGGTACAATGTGTATTATTAAATAGCGTATATTAATTGTATATTGTCGGGAGAGTTACTTTAAACGTTAATTCCTCAACATATTTGTAATAGCGTATACAATCTACATTTTCAATCTGTAAATATTGGTTAAGTATAATATAAAAAAACAAAAAAACAATAGAATATTGAAGAGCTAAACACTCTGTGCTTAGACAATTATTTTCCGGGAAAAAATTAAACGTGCATGTATACAACATATATTTTAGATTTTTAGAATGTGCTTACATCCCTTTAACTATTTCATTGTACAAGTTCGACTTAAATACTACTAAATAACACGTGATATATTCATCTGCATTGTGCGAGCAGTCAGCACATCACTACTTGCACGTGACTTCCGTGCGCCTGTCTATATCTATGTATATAAGGTGTTAGTTTTCCAGGGATTAAGTAGTATTGGAATAACTGTTTACAGGTAAGATTTTTTTCATCTTCGCTAGTCGTCATTGTTTTGTATATAGTTTTGGTAATTATATAAAAAACAAATGTTAACATGCACGATATTATAGTACATTTTATAACAAATACAACAATTGTAAGAATCTTATTTAGAGGTACACCCGCTTGTCAATACCTTGACACATATAGTACGAAAACGAAAACCTGGGAAAAGGTATTGTCTAGGGTCCTCTGCACTCACGTATGATACATAGGGTTATGGTAAACTGTTATATGATACAAAGTTATTATTGAAAAAAAATTACAATCGTTTTTACGAACTCACAAAGTTTCCTAAATTCTGTTTTATTTGTTGTGTTCATTAGATTTTTGAATTTAATGATGTTTGGTCGGGAATAATACTTTGATTTTAAAAGTAGTGATCGCGATTCTGAAAATTCGTTACAAACAAGAAGATAATGATATTCATCTCCTATATCACGATTACAGAGTGTACATGTTCTGTTCTCTCTGTCTACAGTGTTCCATCTTCCTGTTTCTATAGGCAATTTATGACTTCTCGTTCTAAATTTAATTATAAATTTTAGAAGTCTACTTGAAGTACTTATTAAATAATTTTCAAAGTTAAATGTATCTTTTAAAAGCCTATATGTTGTACATCCGCTTGATGTTTGTATGGTGTTATACCATTCATTAAGGAACAAGTCTTTCAGCTTTTGACATACAGCAAGAGATAGCCATTTTTGATTTGGGAAAACGTGACTTGTCCAAATACCATTAAAGCCACATTTATTAAGAATAGTTCTGATACCATTAAGCCAACAAAAACGCTTTTTAGCAATATCAATACGTATTTCATTGAATTGTTTGTGCATGATAGAATATATACTAAAAGACAATTTTTTCTCATTTTTGACAACTAACTTTGCCCAGAATGAGGTAACACGTGATAAAATATCAATTGAAATTGGCATAACGCCAGTTTCTCCGTATACAATGCAGTTAGGTGTACTTTTTTTAACATTTAGTATATATTTTAAAAACTTAAGTTGCACCCGCTCTATGACATCTAAATTACCAAATCCCCATATTTCACATCCGTAAAGAAGTACAGGTTTAACAGTTTTGTTAAAAATATCAATTTGCATGTCAATAGGTAATAACAGATGTTTAGCTTTTTTCATTAAGCTATAAAAATGCTCTGAGACCCTGGTTTGCAATATGTTTTTTGGCATTAAAAAATGAGCCACTTCTACTAAAAAGAATTCCTAAATATTTATATTCTGTAACTATTTCTAATTCTTCTTCTTGATATATAAAACGAAATTGTCTTTGTCGACCTTTTGAAAAAATTAACACTTTGGTTTTGCTTTTGTTAACAGTTAATTTCCAGGTTTCACAATATAACTGATATGTATTAAGAGCGTTTTGTAAATCCTCAGCACTTTCGCATACTATAACTGTGTCATCGGCATATAAAAGAACAAACAGTTTCAAGTAGGTATACATAGTATCTTCAGTTTCCTCAAGATTAATACCGTTTACAGTATCATTTCTTGCAAAAAAGTCATTTAAATCGTTAAGATATAATGAAAATAAGATTGGTGAAAGATTTTCACCTTGTCTAACGCCTATGTTACATGGGAAAAAGTCAGACTGTTCACCGTTTACTGTTACACATGATTTAATATTATTATACATATTTTTAATTAAAGTCAGGCATTTGCCATTAATATCGTATTTTATGAGTTTCGACCAGAGCCCTGCTCTCCAAACTGTATCAAATGCTCGCTTTAGGTCAATAAATGCACAAAACAGTTTTTTCTTACTATTTTGTAATATTTGAATCAGGGAATGTAGTACAAACATATTGTCTATTGTAGAAAACCCTCGTCTAAAGCCTGCTTGGAACTCGTTTATTATATTGTTGGCATCTGCAAAATGTTGTAGCCTTGAGTTAATTATGGCTGTAAAAAGTTTACCTAGGCAGCTTAATAGTGTAATCGGTCGATAATTTTCCGCCTTACTTCTATTACCCTTGTTTTTAAAAATGGGGTTGATAATACCAATAGTCCAGGATTCAGGAACAACTCCTGAGTTCAAAACTAGATTAAAGAGTTTCAAATAGACTTGACTCATCACAGGTAGTGTTGCTTTTATATGTTCATTTAATTTTTTTGTCAAATCCTGAAGCTTTATTATTATTCAGGCTTTTTGAAACTTTTTCGATCTCCTCTGCAGTTATGTCTCTATTCAAAAAATCGAATTCGTTATTCAACATGTCAGTATTATTATCATCATCATTATTATTATCATTACTATTATTATTATTATCATTATCATTATCATTATCATTATCATTATTATTATTATTATTATCATCAACATCATCATCATTATCGTTTACTGAAGCATCAAAATTCGCTTCTTTGAAATGCTGATATAATTCGTTTAATGTCGCATTAACACTATTTGTTTGTTTACCGTTTAGAACTTTCCAATATTTTCGTGGGTTTGTTTTCCCCAGCTTTTTTAATTTTATGATATTTTTGTTTTTGAATTCGAAATTGTATTTGTGAAGTGTCGCTTTATAATTTTTACCGGCTTTTTTCATATCTGTTTTATTAATTTCTGATCTACGTAATTCATACTGAAATTTTGCACGGTGGAACTGCTTTCGCGCTTTAGTGCATTTATTTCCGAACCAAGACGGTAACTTTTCTTTTTCATACGGTGAATTTCTCTTATCATTGCGATTACCAAATGTGCGGAATGCACAGCTTTTAAACATATCTGAGATTTCATCAACATAGTGATTCATTTCTGACTGAGTTACTTCCCCTTTAATTTCGAGATCACATAGCGTGTTAAATAAATCGTCTATTTTATCGTGATCAATATTTGTTATAAAATTGTTTGACTTCGTTTCATCCCACATTTTAATGATATCTTCATTTTTATACTCTGTTACATTTTGTATTTCAAAATTAAATTTAAAATTTAGGTTGACTGGACAATGTACATCCGAGAGCATTGGGCAGTAATCAATAACATTCAAAACATCGATTGAGCGAAAGAGGCTAGCACTGCACACAAAATAATCAATAGTACTTACACCATTTGATGTCGTACACCCGTTTAAATCACCGTTCGTTCTACCGTTTAAAATGAATAGATTATTGGCTTGTAAAAAATCAATTAACCTATAACCGTAATTATTCATTGACTTATCACAGTTATTTCTTTCTACACATACATTACTGTTTTGGAAATAGTGCATTTCACTTAAATATTCATCATACATTTCGTTGAGATTTTGAGATTCAAATATATCTCTATCAACAGAAATATAATCTTTCATAACCTTGCATCTAGAATTACTATCTCCAAAAATACATAGTGTATTAAATTTATTAGAGAATGCGTCAATTTCCCTTTGTATTTCAAGAAATGGGTCATCTACAGCATATATCGAATTTTCAGGTGGAATGTATATAACACCACAGAGAATGTCTTCATTTTTTGTTAATCGTTTAGAGATGACGAACCAGTAAACAAGTTTACTGTCAGTTTCTATTATTGAAATGTATTGATTAAAATTGTTCTTAACAGCAATCGCAAGGCCGCCTGATTTATTTCTCACTTTTGAATTTCTGTTTTTAAAATACAATTTAAAATCTTTATGAGCAAATGTATCGAGATCGTTCATTTTTGTTTCTTGCAACCCAATAATGTCATATTCGTTTAGCATTTTTTTGAATTCGGGGTAGTCTTGTTTACTGGTTAGACCACATACATTTAATGAAAGCATTTTCAATTCAGTAAGTTTTTTAGTTCCATTTGCGTTTCTTTTTGGGATAATCACATTTACATTGTTGAGCTCGTGGAAAACTATGGTTTTCATTGTTACTTGGCAGTTGGTTGACACAATTGCGCTCAGTCACATAATTGATCCTTTGATCGATCGGTAACTCCCCCACGTGCTCCTATGGCACACGCTGTTGTGGTTTCGTCAGTAGAGGCGGTTGTGGTTAGCGATTGGTTGTTTACCCTGGGTGTCACGTACGTTTGTTGTAGATATTTCACGGGAGCGCGATTGGTTGTCATGGGTGATGTTATCTGTTTGGTGCATATTTAATTCCATGTCTGAGTCACTATCACTCGCGTTTCACTAGCATTGCGAGTTTTCTTTAAATGCGTGTCGTCGATTGGAGAGCTTGCTTTTTGTTTAGGTCTGGTGGCCGTTCGGCCAGCGCGTGCTTTCGGACTCTCTGTCACTGCCCGCTAGGGTTTGGAATCGGTTCTGATTTACCTGATTTACGGGTAGCCATTGTCTAGTTCCGACTGCAAAACGTCTCGGCTCTCGGTTTGTTTGGGCAGAAGGTGTATTGCTATATTGAGCACGAGGTGACCATTAATTGTTTTAGATATATATATATCCACAAGATATGAAGTGTGTAAGGAAAAAGGTTTAAACTTAAAAGAAGATATGATCATTTGAAGGTTATGTTGAAACGTATATGGAAGCCGCCATATTTGAGAGCTATGACATCACAGTTCCAGATGACCATATATGGAATATTTATAAATATGAACGTTTACTGATTTATAGGAAAAAGATGACGCTAATTGTATGAAAAATATGTATTCTTAATTGCATCAATGCTTTATATGACCGATAAAGGATTTTGCATTCATTTTCTAGTGATTTTCTTTGCTTTCAATGATATTTATCAATATTCCATATATGGTAATTTGGAACTAAGACGTCATAGTTCTCAAAATAACTCCCATATCCATTTTAAAAATAACCTTTAAATGGTCATAATCTTTTATATTTATCATCCGATTTTGACAATTCTTTCAACCTTTTCTCCAAG
>JAWPHD010014410.1:0-61549 GCA_037043455.1 Cyrtodaria siliqua
AATAATATTAAGATTTTTATTACTATTGGTAACTTTGCAGTAATAATATATTTAAACCTGTAGTAGAATAAGAAGGAAAAAAGAAAACTCAAAACTTTTATTTAATTATATGCAAGCAGGTTAAAGCCGGAATGATTACAGATATAAAATCGAACAGGAAAAGTACATTCGGGGATGACAATCAACCACACACAGAAACAAAGAAGAACTTTAAAGATGAATAAGGCCAAATAAGACATCATACACACAAAAGGGTTGACGATAGGGCTACCGTCTTGGAACGGTCATTGGCAAATAAGGCCGCTGGATGTTTAAACCAGGTTCTAGGATGCACCAAACCTCACACTTTACCCTACTGTCATCCCATTAAACGGGATAGTGTAAATAAAGAAATCTCCGATATGAACTTTTCTCTAACCAACAAGGCAGCATTACTAGGCAATATAAGTAAAACACAAAGATGCTCGTGCGTATATAAATACAAAAGAACAATAGCTTAGAAAGCCACAATGAAGGTACTAAATGACTTGGCAGAAGCCAGAGCACCATTGAGGGCACGTCACGAGAATAGTGCAGACAAACATCAAACTTTGGGCTTTAGGTAGATGTCATCATAGGGTCCAAAGCCTGTCCGGTCATCGCACAATTAACTGATGCTATCTTAATTATCTTTTTCTGTTTACATTTTGAATCATCATTAATGTGTTTTTTTTGCGGTGCATAGAATTACCGGAATCCACCTATTTACCGGAATCTATCTGAATCCACTTTTTATAATTGATATATTATAAAATATTGATAGAATACATTAGTTACAGTATTAGAAGACTAAAGATAATGTACTAATAATGATATATACTTTATACAATATTTTGTTTTTTATATATATTTTATGAATAGTGCTAACAAATAAATTGTTAATAAAATTTCATTTACGGATGATGATGTTGTTTGCATTAGTTTTTGACCTCTTTTACATGTGTCATAATAATAAATACAGTATAAATGTATTGATATTGTTAAAAGGGACTTGGTTATTGACAATTTTGAGATGTTCTTTCGAACGATATTGTTGTTTGGCCCTTAAAAGGGCCTTTATAATGCATAAAGCATTTATTTTCTGGTAGATAATAAACATCTATGAATGACAGATGTCAAGATTCGCATGCCACCTTCTTCGGCTCCAGGATGAACCATGTCTGCGTCATAATGGCGAGGGAACTTCAGCTTCTTCATGACATTGATGAAGTCTTCCTGCAACATAACCCGCAGCCTCTTATTAACACTGCGTCGCACTTGATTGAAATGTGCGACAGTTGTGTTTCTCACATTTCCTCGCTCGGCAATACAGCCGACAAACACCCGTTTCACGCCAGCAGCCTTCAATCTAAGAACTATGTCAATAATCCTATTGACAATGTCTGGTGCTGGAGAATTTGAATCTATGTCGTTACCGCCGACGTTGACAAAGACGTAGTCTGGGTGAAACTGCAGGAGCCTGTCGAATTCGTCGTCAAATTTTCTTGTTGTAGACATCCCTGGTACCCCGAAGAATCCACATGTTCCTGGCAGTGCCATGTTGTTGTTGTTGAATTTCTTAAGTCTTGCTATGTAGTTGTCTCCAAATATAGCATATCTAGCCATTTCGGTGGATGGAAGAAATGTTAATAAATTATTTCTCTTTGCTCCGTAATATATATACGCAGCAGAATCGCTTTGTCATCATTTATTTAAATTGAGTTAATCATGTAATTGATATGTCAATAGTGTGTTTTAATCTGAATGTCCTATATTAATTCAAGTGCAAACATTTTACTAATTAGTAAATATAGTTCACTAATCAAAAACTAACCTAATCACAAACAAGTAAATGAATAAATCGAGTAAGATAATTACTTCTTGTCACTTATTATTATAAATTTACCAATTTCCTATGATGTATGGTAGATGTATGGAAAGAACGACCATCAATGCAATATAATAAATATATAAATTAATGATAATAGGAATTGAATAAATCGAGTAAGATCACTTATTATTATAAATTTACCAATAAGTAATCTGATTGTGTTAGTGTTATACAGAACCGAAAAGTTATAGATAAAGTTCATTCATTTCCCTATTTCTTATTTTCATTATGGTAGATGTATGGATAGAACGAACATCAATGCAATATAATTAATATATAAATTAATGATAATAGGAATTAATAAATTAGAAACAACAAATAGATTTATAATTTTTATGCGGTGCATAGAAATGTTATTCAATATTTTCTTTCATTTCTTTGAGGTGACATACTTTTCTATTAGGCTTAATTCTGACAACTGGCTTCCTGCTATGATAACTGACAATTAATCAGCTTAACAAAAGAAGTGCAATTAAGATAAGTTCACAGGAAAGCCGAGTTGATATTTAATTGTTAGTTGTAGACACTTATACAACCTAGAATAAACGTAATATCCTGTAATAACAATACTGCTTTTCACACCATCAGTTATTTCCAGGGGTTACACAGCCCCGCCGACCGGATAAAGTTTTATAACGTGTATTTTAATTGATTGTAGTCGTGTAGACCAAAGTCCTTTTTAAGATCTAATTTTTCCAGTAAAACATTAGTTTTAAGTTTTAGACTTGAAGAGTAGAGAATTAGTTTTAGTTTTTAAGAGAGAGGAATACCTCGTGCATTTGGATATCCATTTGAAGATTATTGAATACGTTTATGTTTGGTGATTCCAACATTGTGACAGTTTGTTAAAGTGATATCTGGTTTTCCAGTGAAGCATTTACATTAAATACGTGGACATTTGAATATTAATTTAGAAGATTATGTTTGGTGATTCCAACATTGGTGATTATATGTTTAAGTGATATTTGGTTTTCCATTTAGCCTTTACATTTGGTTTTCATACATACTTTGAATAAGTGAACTAAATGTGAACATACATTGAATAAATGAACATACATTGAATAAGTGAACACTATATTTGTTATCGTTTTATTTTATACTTAGAAGAACATTAAAATACAATACATTGACAATTCGAACAACTATTCATTTATTTTATACATTTCACATTGTGCGGGCCACAAACAACCGCATAATACAGATATGATTTCCAATATAGCTTCATCTTTAAAGTTCTCCTGCCATGTTTTGTTTCATGAACATATTTATGTTTATTTAAATCGAAATCAATACACAACAATATATATTTACAATTCATACATGCAATATCTGTGAACTGCGAGAATACGATTTTATTTGATGACATAGAAAACTTTTAACAGGTAAATTAATCCACAAGTAAGCGTATTTATCATATATCTGGCAATAGTTGTGCAGCTATACAATTCAGATTTACCCTTTTCCCCGTGCAGTCAAACAGTGGTAAAAGTAGTATCTACGTCATGCAAATAACACTTAGTAGCGGATTGAAATATATGTTTCTCTCCGGGACTATCAAGAAATGTTCATATGATATTTAAGAGTTAAATTATTTAATTGATAATATTACAAAAAGGGTGGCCATTCATCTTTAAACTACCAATAATTAGATACTAAGGTTACCAATAAGTATGTTATTTTACATGATCATTCCAGTATCGAGTATGTCTGCCTTTCGGCTGTCAGATTTTTTTCTACTATCATTCTATTATCATTATCACATTATTTTCATTTCCACTGGCGTTAATTCACATTTCTCTATTAGTTATGTGGCTTGTAAGTTTCGTTTCCCACCGAAGATTTTCGAAATAAATGGCCACTGGTATATACTGATGTTCGATATTTCGTCAAGCGGAACATTTAGTACAAATAACTTGTTAAACCGGTCTTTTACTATTAACATTAATAATAAGAATAATATTAAGATTTTTTTTTCAGTTTTATTATTACTATTGGTAACTTTGCAGTAATAATATATTTAAACCTGTAGTAGAATAAGAAGGAAAAAAGAAAACTCAAAACTTTTATTTAATTATATGCAAGCAGGTTAAAGCCGGAATGATTACAGATATAAAATCGAACAGGAAAAGTACATTCGGGGATGACAATCAACCACACACAGAAACAAAGAAGAACTTTAAAGATGAATAAGGCCAAATAAGACATCATACACACAAAAGGGTTGACGATAGGGCTACCGTCTTGGAACGGTCATTGGCAAATAAGGCCGCTGGATGTTTAAACCAGGTTCTAGGATGCACCAAACCTCACACTTTACCCTACTGTCATCCCATTAAACGGGATAGTGTAAATAAAGAAATCTCCGATATGAACTTTTCTCTAACCAACAAGGCAGCATTACTAGGCAATATAAGTAAAACACAAAGATGCTCGTGCGTATATAAATACAAAAGAACAATAGCTTAGAAAGCCACAATGAAGGTACTAAATGACTTGGCAGAAGCCAGAGCACCATTGAGGGCACGTCACGAGAATAGTGCAGACAAACATCAAACTTTGGGCTTTAGGTAGATGTCATCATAGGGTCCAAAGCCTGTCCGGTCATCGCACAATTAACTGATGCTATCTTAATTATCTTTTTCTGTTTACATTTTGAATCATCATTAATGTGTTTTTTTTGCGGTGCATAGAATTACCGGAATCCACCTATTTACCGGAATCTATCTGAATCCACTTTTTATAATTGATATATTATAAAATATTGATAGAATACATTAGTTACAGTATTAGAAGACTAAAGATAATGTACTAATAATGATATATACTTTATACAATATTTTGTTTTTTATATATATTTTATGAATAGTGCTAACAAATAAATTGTTAATAAAATTTCATTTACGGATGATGATGTTGTTTGCATTAGTTTTTGACCTCTTTTACATGTGTCATAATAATAAATACAGTATAAATGTATTGATATTGTTAAAAGGGACTTGGTTATTGACAATTTTGAGATGTTCTTTCGAACGATATTGTTGTTTGGCCCTTAAAAGGGCCTTTATAATGCATAAAGCATTTATTTTCTGGTAGATAATAAACATCTATGAATGACAGATGTCAAGATTCGCATGCCACCTTCTTCGGCTCCAGGATGAACCATGTCTGCGTCATAATGGCGAGGGAACTTCAGCTTCTTCATGACATTGATGAAGTCTTCCTGCAACATAACCCGCAGCCTCTTATTAACACTGCGTCGCACTTGATTGAAATGTGCGACAGTTGTGTTTCTCACATTTCCTCGCTCGGCAATACAGCCGACAAACACCCGTTTCACGCCAGCAGCCTTCAATCTAAGAACTATGTCAATAATCCTATTGACAATGTCTGGTGCTGGAGAATTTGAATCTATGTCGTTACCGCCGACGTTGACAAAGACGTAGTCTGGGTGAAACTGCAGGAGCCTGTCGAATTCGTCGTCAAATTTTCTTGTTGTAGACATCCCTGGTACCCCGAAGAATCCACATGTTCCTGGCAGTGCCATGTTGTTGTTGTTGAATTTCTTAAGTCTTGCTATGTAGTTGTCTCCAAATATAGCATATCTAGCCATTTCGGTGGATGGAAGAAATGTTAATAAATTATTTCTCTTTGCTCCGTAATATATATACGCAGCAGAATCGCTTTGTCATCATTTATTTAAATTGAGTGAATCATGTAATTGATATGTCAATAGTGTGTTTTAATCTGAATGTCCTATATTAATTCAAGTGCAAACATTTTACTAATTAGTAAATATAGTTCACTAATCAAAAACTAACCTAATCACAAACAAGTAAATGAATAAATCGAGTAAGATAATTACTTCTTGTCACTTATTATTATAAATTTACCAATTTCCTATGATGTATGGTAGATGTATGGAAAGAACGACCATCAATGCAATATAATAAATATATAAATTAATGATAATAGGAATTGAATAAATCGAGTAAGATCACTTATTATTATAAATTTACCAATAAGTAATCTGATTGTGTTAGTGTTATACAGAACCGAAAAGTTATAGATAAAGTTCATTCATTTCCCTATTTCTTATTTTCATTATGGTAGATGTATGGATAGAACGAACATCAATGCAATATAATTAATATATAAATTAATGATAATAGGAATTAATAAATTAGAAACAACAAATAGATTTATAATTTTTATGCGGTGCATAGAAATGTTATTCAATATTTTCTTTCATTTCTTTGAGGTGACATACTTTTCTATTAGGCTTAATTCTGACAACTGGCTTCCTGCTATGATAACTGACAATTAATCAGCTTAACAAAAGAAGTGCAATTAAGATAAGTTCACAGGAAAGCCGAGTTGATATTTAATTGTTAGTTGTAGACACTTATACAACCTAGAATAAACGTAATATCCTGTAATAACAATACTGCTTTTCACACCATCAGTTATTTCCAGGGGTTACACAGCCCCGCCGACCGGATAAAGTTTTATAACGTGTATTTTAATTGATTGTAGTCGTGTAGACCAAAGTCCTTTTTAAGATCTAATTTTTCCAGTAAAACATTAGTTTAAAGTTTTAGACTTGAAGAGTAGAGAATTAGTTTTAGTTTTTAAGAGAGAGGAATACCTCGTGCATTTGGATATCCATTTGAAGATTATTGAATACGTTTATGTTTGGTGATTCCAACATTGTGACAGTTTGTTAAAGTGATATCTGGTTTTCCAGTGAAGCATTTACATTAAATACGTGGACATTTGAATATTAATTTAGAAGATTATGTTTGGTGATTCCAACATTGGTGATTATATGTTTAAGTGATATTTGGTTTTCCATTTAGCCTTTACATTTGGTTTTCATACATACTTTGAATAAGTGAACTAAATGTGAACATACATTGAATAAATGAACATACATTGAATAAGTGAACACTATATTTGTTATCGTTTTATTTTATACTTAGAGGAACATTAAAATACAATACATTGACAATTCGAACAACTATTCATTTATTTTATACATTTCACATTGTGCGGGCCACAAACAACCGCATAATACAGATATGATTTCCAATATAGCTTCATCTTTAAAGTTCTCCTGCCATGTTTTGTTTCATGAACATATTTATGTTTATTTAAATCGAAATCAATACACAACAATATATATTTACAATTCATACATGCAATATCTGTGAACTGCGAGAATACGATTTTATTTGATGACATAGAAAACTTTTAACAGGTAAATTAATCCACAAGTAAGCGTATTTATCATATATCTGGCAATAGTTGTGCAGCTATACAATTCAGATTTACCCTTTTCCCCGTGCAGTCAAACAGTGGTAAAAGTAGTATCTACGTCATGCAAATAACACTTATTTTTACATACAACTTAGTAGCGGATTGAAATATATGTTTCTCTCCGGGACTATCAAGAAATGTTCATATGATATTTAAGAGTTAAATTATTTAATTGATAATATTACAAAAAGGGTGGCCATTCATCTTTAAACTACCAATAATTAGATACTAAGGTTACCAATAAGTATGTTATTTTACATGATCATTCCAGTATCGAGTATGTCTGCCTTTCGGCTGTCAGATTTTTTTCTACTATCATTCTATTATCATTATCACATTATTTTCATTTCCACTGGCGTTAATTCACATTTCTCTTTTAGTTATGTGGCTTGTAAGTTTCGTTTCCCACCGAAGATTTTCGAAATATTTATTGAATTTATAAAACACTATGACACCATAATTTTTTCAGAAACTTGGTTAAATAAAAATAACATCTTAAATTTAGAGATACAAGGATTCGTTTGTGATCACATATTTGGAAATAAATCACCAAATGTTAGAAAAGGACGATATAGTGGTGGAATATCGATTTATTACAAAGACAGATTAAAAGGAAAAATAACAATTATTGAAAAAAATCAGTGTGGCATTATGTGGGTTAAATTATCACATGAATTGTTTGCATTTGATTATGATGTATATTTATGTAACATGTATATATTACCAACAAACTCCAACGTTTTAAATAATGAAGAAATTGATTTTTTCGAACAACTTGAAATAGGTATTGAAAAATATAGTAATCAAGGTAAAATTTTCACAATGGGTGACTTCAATAGTAGAACATCGAATTTACCTGATCTTCTCGATTTTGACCGATATTTAGAAGATGACGATTCGATAGTAAACACGGAAAACATTCCTCCACGAGTAAATAAAGATCACGTGATCGACATGAATGGGCGTCGTTTACTTCAATTATGTCAAACGACTGGACTGATAATTGCAAATGGGCGTTTGTTTTCAGATAGTAATTTGGGAGAATTCACGTTTTGTTCCCATACAGGTGGTATGAGCACCGTAGATTATCTATTACTTAATTTCTCAGATTGTAGTTGTATTTCAAACTTTAAGATATTAGATTTTAACGAATTTTCTGATCATGCGCCAGTATATACTTGTTTTAAAACAAAACTAGCACGAAATAATGCACCTGACCCCGACATAGTAAATGAACCGATGCAAAATAAAATCGTGTGGGACGAGTCCAAGATCAACTCGTTTAGAGACGTACTCATGAATAACAATGAGCGAATTCAAAGCATGCTCGACGATGTAAACATAAACAATAATCAAATCGACGACATAGTCAATTCGTTCACAACTTACATGTATGATAGCGCATTCAGCGTATTTGGTAAATCTTATAAAAAACAAAATAAATCGGAGGAATCTGACTTTAATAATAAAGACTGGTTTAACGGAGAATGTTATCAAGCTAAACGCGATTTTAAAACAGCAAGAAATGCATTTGTAAAAGAAAAGAATGACGCAAACAAACATGTATTTATTTCAACGCGCTCTATTTATAATCGCGTGAAACGGAAATCTAGAAACAAATATAAAATAAGTGAAGGCAAACGATTACAAGCTTTAGCGAAAAAACAACCTCGAAAATTTTGGAAATCTTTAAAAAAGAAATATAAAAAGAAATCAGCTGACGCAAAAAAATTAAATATCACAGATCTATTCGATCATTTTAAAAAAATGTTAGGAAACGCAAACGAGTCAGAACAACAGCCTCCGGACATAGAAGGTACATTCGATCAAGAATTAGACGCGGAGATAACAGAAAACGAACTACGAGCCGCGATTTTCCACCAGAAGAATCATAAATCTTGTGGATTGGATAATTTAAATAGCGAAATATTTCAATCATGTTATGATATAATCTCACCATTTCTATTAAAACTGTATAATCGTCTGTTAAATAACGGTGAATACCCTGTAACATGGGGCGAAGGAATTATCATTCCAGTCTTTAAAAATGGAAATAATGATGATGCAAACAATTATAGGGGAATCACACTTATAAATGTATTGGGAAAAATATATTCTCAAATTTTACTTAATCGTGTAACTATATGGTCAGACAAATACGATAAGATATCGCAAAACCAGTTTGGATTTCAAAAGGGTAAATCTACTGTAGATTGTATATTTGTATTTTATTCTATTATTGCAAAGGTGTTAAGCTTAGGAAAAAAACTGTATTGTGCTTTCATAGACTATGAAAAAGCATTCGATAGAATAGTCCGCTCACTTTTATGGCATAAGCTTCTAGCCCAAAATGTAAGTCTTAAAATTGTAAATGCCATTAAATCTATGTACACTGTGGTAAAGTCATGTATACGATATAAGTCTGCTTTATCAGACTTTGTGGAATCACATATCGGAGTGAAACAAGGAGATCCGAGTTCTCCTTTGATGTTTATGATGTTTATAAACGATATTGTATCAAATGTTAACTCTTATTTAGAAGACATTTTTACGATAGATGATCTTAAAATATTCATGCTTCTTTACGCGGACGATGCAGTAGTCTTTGCTTTATCTCCCGATACGTTACAGTCTATGTTAAATGATATAGAATCATATTGTCATACATGGGGTCTGAAAATAAATACAGCAAAAACAAAAATAATGATCTTTGAAAAAGGTCGTCACACTACATATGAGTTCATACTAAATAATATAACATTAGAAGTAGTTAATTCCTTTAAATATCTTGGGATTCACTTTTTTAAAAACGGTAATTGGTTTAGAACGCAAAAAAGATTGGCACAACATGCATCGTTTGCACTGCATAATCTTTTCTCTGTTTTTAACCGAATAGAATTACCCATTTCTGAGAAATGCAAGCTGTTTGACACTTTAGTGGTGTCTGTATTAAATTATAGTTCGGAAGTTTGGGGATCACATGATGCAAAAGACGTCGAACTTATACATACGAAATTTTGCAGGAAGATTTTATCCGTAAAAAGGTCGACAAATCTTACAGGTTTATATGGTGAACTAGGTAGAGTTCCGCTCTATGTAAAGAGAAAACTAAATATGGTAAAGTATTGGATTAAATTATTGAAATTAGGAGATAACAGTATCGCTAAGAAAATATATAAATTACAAAAAAGCGACGCAGACAATAATATATCATATAACGGGTCAAATTGGGCATTCCAAATAAAATCAATATTGGAGACGTTAGGTATGACAAATATTTGGTTACATCAATATGATATAGAACACATTAACTATGAATCCATCCAACAAAGAATATTAGACATATATCATCAAAGCTGGTATGCAAATATAAATAATTCTAACAGACTTGTTACTTACTGTCGTTTTAAGCACGATTTTAATTTGGAACATTATTTAGATATTGATATGGAGAAATGTTTTAGAATAGCTCTTTGCAGATTTAGATTGTCTTCGCATAACCTCGCGATAGAAAGCGGAAGATATGAAAATATTCATAGGGATGAAAGAAAATGCCGATTTTGCAATATGAATTTTATTGAAAACGAATACCACTTTTTGCTTGTTTGTCCAATTTATAGAGAATTAAGACATAAATATCTTAAACCTTATTATTGCCGATGGCCAAATTTGAACAAGTTTGATTCGCTTATGACATCAAAGTCAAAATGTACAGTTGTAAATTTAGCGAAATTTATATTCTATGCTCTCAAATTAAGGAATAGTACATAAAGAAAATTTCCTGATGTTAAATTCTTATTTTTCATTACAGCGATTTTAAAATAATGTGCTTCTCAGTAAATCTGATATAATGTAAATTGTATGTTTATTTGTTTAATATGGATAAGTGTTCATGTTCTCACTATCTTCATACTTTCATGTAATTGTGTAGGCTATAAACATGTGTTGTATGTTTAATTGCTGAATAAAGATATTATTATTATTATTATTATATATACTGATGTTCGATATTTCGTCAAGCGGAACATTTAGTACAAATAACTTGTTAAACCGGTCTTTTACTATTAACATTAATAATAAGAATAATATTAAGATTTTTATTACTATTGGTAACTTTGCAGTAATAATATATTTAAACCTGTAGTAGAATAAGAAGGAAAAAAGAAAACTCAAAACTTTTATTTAATTATATGCAAGCAGGTTAAAGCCGGAATGATTACAGATATAAAATCGAACAGGAAAAGTACATTCGGGGATGACAATCAACCACACACAGAAACAAAGAAGAACTTTAAAGATGAATAAGGCCAAATAAGACATCATACACACAAAAGGGTTGACGATAGGGCTACCGTCTTGGAACGGTCATTGGCAAATAAGGCCGCTGGATGTTTAAACCAGGTTCTAGGATGCACCAAACCTCACACTTTACCCTACTGTCATCCCATTAAACGGGATAGTGTAAATAAAGAAATCTCCGATATGAACTTTTCTCTAACCAACAAGGCAGCATTACTAGGCAATATAAGTAAAACACAAAGATGCTCGTGCGTATATAAATACAAAAGAACAATAGCTTAGAAAGCCACAATGAAGGTACTAAATGACTTGGCAGAAGCCAGAGCACCATTGAGGGCACGTCACGAGAATAGTGCAGACAAACATCAAACTTTGGGCTTTAGGTAGATGTCATCATAGGGTCCAAAGCCTGTCCGGTCATCGCACAATTAACTGATGCTATCTTAATTATCTTTTTCTGTTTACATTTTGAATCATCATTAATGTGTTTTTTTTGCGGTGCATAGAATTACCGGAATCCACCTATTTACCGGAATCTATCTGAATCCACTTTTTATAATTGATATATTATAAAATATTGATAGAATACATTAGTTACAGTATTAGAAGACTAAAGATAATGTACTAATAATGATATATACTTTATACAATATTTTGTTTTTTATATATATTTTATGAATAGTGCTAACAAATAAATTGTTAATAAAATTTCATTTACGGATGATGATGTTGTTTGCATTAGTTTTTGACCTCTTTTACATGTGTCATAATAATAAATACAGTATAAATGTATTGATATTGTTAAAAGGGACTTGGTTATTGACAATTTTGAGATGTTCTTTCGAACGATATTGTTGTTTGGCCCTTAAAAGGGCCTTTATAATGCATAAAGCATTTATTTTCTGGTAGATAATAAACATCTATGAATGACAGATGTCAAGATTCGCATGCCACCTTCTTCGGCTCCAGGATGAACCATGTCTGCGTCATAATGGCGAGGGAACTTCAGCTTCTTCATGACATTGATGAAGTCTTCCTGCAACATAACCCGCAGCCTCTTATTAACACTGCGTCGCACTTGATTGAAATGTGCGACAGTTGTGTTTCTCACATTTCCTCGCTCGGCAATACAGCCGACAAACACCCGTTTCACGCCAGCAGCCTTCAATCTAAGAACTATGTCAATAATCCTATTGACAATGTCTGGTGCTGGAGAATTTGAATCTATGTCGTTACCGCCGACGTTGACAAAGACGTAGTCTGGGTGAAACTGCAGGAGCCTGTCGAATTCGTCGTCAAATTTTCTTGTTGTAGACATCCCTGGTACCCCGAAGAATCCACATGTTCCTGGCAGTGCCATGTTGTTGTTGTTGAATTTCTTAAGTCTTGCTATGTAGTTGTCTCCAAATATAGCATATCTAGCCATTTCGGTGGATGGAAGAAATGTTAATAAATTATTTCTCTTTGCTCCGTAATATATATACGCAGCAGAATCGCTTTGTCATCATTTATTTAAATTGAGTGAATCATGTAATTGATATGTCAATAGTGTGTTTTAATCTGAATGTCCTATATTAATTCAAGTGCAAACATTTTACTAATTAGTAAATATAGTTTACTAATCAAAAACTAACCTAATCACAAACAAGTAAATGAATAAATCGAGTAAGATAATTACTTCTTGTCACTTATTATTATAAATTTACCAATTTCCTATGATGTATGGTAGATGTATGGAAAGAACGACCATCAATGCAATATAATAAATATATAAATTAATGATAATAGGAATTGAATAAATCGAGTAAGATCACTTATTATTATAAATTTACCAATAAGTAATCTGATTGTGTTAGTGTTATACAGAACCGAAAAGTTATAGATAAAGTTCATTCATTTCCCTATTTCTTATTTTCATTATGGTAGATGTATGGATAGAACGAACATCAATGCAATATAATTAATATATAAATTAATGATAATAGGAATTAATAAATTAGAAACAACAAATAGATTTATAATTTTTATGCGGTGCATAGAAATGTTATTCAATATTTTCTTTCATTTCTTTGAGGTGACATACTTTTCTATTAGGCTTAATTCTGACAACTGGCTTCCTGCTATGATAACTGACAATTAATCAGCTTAACAAAAGAAGTGCAATTAAGATAAGTTCACAGGAAAGCCGAGTTGATATTTAATTGTTAGTTGTAGACACTTATACAACCTAGAATAAACGTAATATCCTGTAATAACAATACTGCTTTTCACACCATCAGTTATTTCCAGGGGTTACACAGCCCCGCCGACCGGATAAAGTTTTATAACGTGTATTTTAATTGATTGTAGTCGTGTAGACCAAAGTCCTTTTTAAGATCTAATTTTTCCAGTAAAACATTAGTTTTAAGTTTTAGACTTGAAGAGTAGAGAATTAGTTTTAGTTTTTAAGAGAGAGGAATACCTCGTGCATTTGGATATCCATTTGAAGATTATTGAATACGTTTATGTTTGGTGATTCCAACATTGTGACAGTTTGTTAAAGTGATATCTGGTTTTCCAGTGAAGCATTTACATTAAATACGTGGACATTTGAATATTAATTTAGAAGATTATGTTTGGTGATTCCAACATTGGTGATTATATGTTTAAGTGATATTTGGTTTTCCATTTAGCCTTTACATTTGGTTTTCATACATACTTTGAATAAGTGAACTAAATGTGAACATACATTGAATAAATGAAAATACATTGAATAAGTGAACACTATATTTGTTATCGTTTTATTTTATACTTAGAGGAACATTAAAATACAATACATTGACAATTCGAACAACTATTCATTTATTTTATACATTTCACATTGTGCGGGCCACAAACAACCGCATAATACAGATATGATTTCCAATATAGCTTCATCTTTAAAGTTCTCCTGCCATGTTTTGTTTCATGAACATATTTATGTTTATTTAAATCGAAATCAATACACAACAATATATATTTACAATTCATACATGCAATATCTGTGAACTGCGAGAATACGATTTTATTTGATGACATAGAAAACTTTTAACAGGTAAATTAATCCACAAGTAAGCGTATTTATCATATATCTGGCAATAGTTGTGCAGCTATACAATTCAGATTTACCCTTTTCCCCGTGCAGTCAAACAGTGGTAAAAGTAGTATCTACGTCATGCAAATAACACTTATTTTTACATACAACTTAGTAGCGGATTGAAATATATGTTTCTCTCCGGGACTATCAAGAAATGTTCATATGATATTTAAGAGTTAAATTATTTAATTGATAATATTACAAAAAGGGTGGCCATTCATCTTTAAACTACCAATAATTAGATACTAAGGTTACCAATAAGTATGTTATTTTACATGATCATTCCAGTATCGAGTATGTCTGCCTTTCGGCTGTCAGATTTTTTTCTACTATCATTCTATTATCATTATCACATTATTTTCATTTCCACTGGCGTTAATTCACATTTCTCTTTTAGTTATGTGGCTTGTAAGTTTCGTTTCCCACCGAAGATTTTCGAAATAAATGGCCACTGGCACAGGATAGGTGGCAAGGATGCAAAAAAACCACGCCCTATAGTTGCCAAATTTCACTACTATAGAGACCGTGAAATTGTTCGACAAAAATCATACGATTGCGCAGAGCCTTTGAAAACCGCAAATCTTGGAATAGGCATACAATGGCCAAAACAAGTACGAGAAGCCAGGAAGGAATTATATCCCATAATGCAACAGGAGAAACACAAAGGAAACAATGTCAAAATGGTCAGAGACAAACTGTACGTGAACGGGCACGAATATAAGCCAGCAGCAGCAACCGGACATAACTAGGGAGGTCACGAGGAGCACCTCGACATTATATCGTGGAATGTAAATGGACTTTGCAGAAAATTAGCTGACACTGATTTTATTGAATTTATAAAACACTATGACATCATAATTTTTTCAGAAACTTGGTTAAATAAAAATAACATCTTAAATTTAGAGATACAAGGATTCGTTTGTGATCACATATTTGGAAATAAATCACCAAATGTTAGAAAAGGACGATATAGTGGTGGAATATCGATTTATTACAAAGACAGATTAAAAGGAAAAATAACAATTATTGAAAAAAATCAGTGTGGCATTATGTGGGTTAAATTATCACATGAATTGTTTGCATTTGATTATGATGTATATTTATGTAACATGTATATATTACCAACAAACTCCAACGTTTTAAATAATGAAGAAATTGATTTTTTCGAACAACTTGAAATAGGTATTGAAAAATATAGTAATCAAGGTAAAATTTTCACAATGGGTGACTTCAATAGTAGAACATCGAATTTACCTGATCTTCTCGATTTTGACCGATATTTAGAAGATGACGATTCGATAGTAAACACGGAAAACATTCCTCCACGAGTAAATAAAGATCACGTGATCGACATGAATGGGCGTCGTTTACTTCAATTATGTCAAACGACTGGACTGATAATTGCAAATGGGCGTTTGTTTTCAGATAGTAATTTGGGAGAATTCACGTTTTGTTCCCATACAGGTGGTATGAGCACCGTAGATTATCTATTACTTAATTTCTCAGATTGTAGTTGTATTTCAAACTTTAAGATATTAGATTTTAACGAATTTTCTGATCATGCGCCAGTATATACTTGTTTTAAAACAAAACTAGCACGAAATAATGCACCTGACCCCGACATAGTAAATGAACCGATGCAAAATAAAATCGTGTGGGACGAGTCCAAGATCAACTCGTTTAGAGACGTACTCATGAATAACAATGAGCGAATTCAAAGCATGCTCGACGATGTAAACATAAACAATAATCAAATCGACGACATAGTCAATTCGTTCACAACTTACATGTATGATAGCGCATTCAGCGTATTTGGTAAATCTTATAAAAAACAAAATAAATCGGAGGAATCTGACTTTAATAATAAAGACTGGTTTAACGGAGAATGTTATCAAGCTAAACGCGATTTTAAAACAGCAAGAAATGCATTTGTAAAAGAAAAGAATGACGCAAACAAACATGTATTTATTTCAACGCGCTCTATTTATAATCGCGTGAAACGGAAATCTAGAAACAAATATAAAATAAGTGAAGGCAAACGATTACAAGCTTTAGCGAAAAAACAACCTCGAAAATTTTGGAAATCTTTAAAAAAGAAATATAAAAAGAAATCAGCTGACGCAAAAAAATTAAATATCACAGATCTATTCGATCATTTTAAAAAAATGTTAGGAAACGCAAACGAGTCAGAACAACAGCCTCCGGACATAGAAGGTACATTCGATCAAGAATTAGACGCGGAGATAACAGAAAACGAACTACGAGCCGCGATTTTCCACCAGAAGAATCATAAATCTTGTGGATTGGATAATTTAAATAGCGAAATATTTCAATCATGTTATGATATAATCTCACCATTTCTATTAAAACTGTATAATCGTCTGTTAAATAACGGTGAATACCCTGTAACATGGGGCGAAGGAATTATCATTCCAGTCTTTAAAAATGGAAATAATGATGATGCAAACAATTATAGGGGAATCACACTTATAAATGTATTGGGAAAAATATATTCTCAAATTTTACTTAATCGTGTAACTATATGGTCAGACAAATACGATAAGATATCGCAAAACCAGTTTGGATTTCAAAAGGGTAAATCTACTGTAGATTGTATATTTGTATTTTATTCTATTATTGCAAAGGTGTTAAGCTTAGGAAAAAAACTGTATTGTGCTTTCATAGACTATGAAAAAGCATTCGATAGAATAGTCCGCTCACTTTTATGGCATAAGCTTCTAGCCCAAAATGTAAGTCTTAAAATTGTAAATGCCATTAAATCTATGTACACTGTGGTAAAGTCATGTATACGATATAAGTCTGCTTTATCAGACTTTGTGGAATCACATATCGGAGTGAAACAAGGAGATCCGAGTTCTCCTTTGATGTTTATGATGTTTATAAACGATATTGTATCAAATGTTAACTCTTATTTAGAAGACATTTTTACGATAGATGATCTTAAAATATTCATGCTTCTTTACGCGGACGATGCAGTAGTCTTTGCTTTATCTCCCGATACGTTACAGTCTATGTTAAATGATATAGAATCATATTGTCATACATGGGGTCTGAAAATAAATACAGCAAAAACAAAAATAATGATCTTTGAAAAAGGTCGTCACACTACATATGAGTTCATACTAAATAATATAACATTAGAAGTAGTTAATTCCTTTAAATATCTTGGGATTCACTTTTTTAAAAACGGTAATTGGTTTAGAACGCAAAAAAGATTGGCACAACATGCATCGTTTGCACTGCATAATCTTTTCTCTGTTTTTAACCGAATAGAATTACCCATTTCTGAGAAATGCAAGCTGTTTGACACTTTAGTGGTGTCTGTATTAAATTATAGTTCGGAAGTTTGGGGATCACATGATGCAAAAGACGTCGAACTTATACATACGAAATTTTGCAGGAAGATTTTATCCGTAAAAAGGTCGACAAATCTTACAGGTTTATATGGTGAACTAGGTAGAGTTCCGCTCTATGTAAAGAGAAAACTAAATATGGTAAAGTATTGGATTAAATTATTGAAATTAGGAGATAACAGTATCGCTAAGAAAATATATAAATTACAAAAAAGCGACGCAGACAATAATATATCATATAACGGGTCAAATTGGGCATTCCAAATAAAATCAATATTGGAGACGTTAGGTATGACAAATATTTGGTTACATCAATATGATATAGAACACATTAACTATGAATCCATCCAACAAAGAATATTAGACATATATCATCAAAGCTGGTATGCAAATATAAATAATTCTAACAGACTTGTTACTTACTGTCGTTTTAAGCACGATTTTAATTTGGAACATTATTTAGATATTGATATGGAGAAATGTTTTAGAATAGCTCTTTGCAGATTTAGATTGTCTTCGCATAACCTCGCGATAGAAAGCGGAAGATATGAAAATATTCATAGGGATGAAAGAAAATGCCGATTTTGCAATATGAATTTTATTGAAAACGAATACCACTTTTTGCTTGTTTGTCCAATTTATAGAGAATTAAGACATAAATATCTTAAACCTTATTATTGCCGATGGCCAAATTTGAACAAGTTTGATTCGCTTATGACATCAAAGTCAAAATGTACAGTTGTAAATTTAGCGAAATTTATATTCTATGCTCTCAAATTAAGGAATAGTACATAAAGAAAATTTCCTGATGTTAAATTCTTATTTTTCATTACAGCGATTTTAAAATAATGTGCTTCTCAGTAAATCTGATATAATGTAAATTGTATGTTTATTTGTTTAATATGGATAAGTGTTCATGTTCTCACTATCTTCATACTTTCATGTAATTGTGTAGGCTATAAACATGTGTTGTATGTTTAATTGCTGAATAAAGATATTATTATTATTATTATTATATATACTGATGTTCGATATTTCGTCAAGCGGAACATTTAGTACAAATAACTTGTTAAACCGGTCTTTTACTATTAACATTAATAATAAGAATAATATTAAGATTTTTATTACTATTGGTAACTTTGCAGTAATAATATATTTAAACCTGTAGTAGAATAAGAAGGAAAAAAGAAAACTCAAAACTTTTATTTAATTATATGCAAGCAGGTTAAAGCCGGAATGATTACAGATATAAAATCGAACAGGAAAAGTACATTCGGGGATGACAATCAACCACACACAGAAACAAAGAAGAACTTTAAAGATGAATAAGGCCAAATAAGACATCATACACACAAAAGGGTTGACGATAGGGCTACCGTCTTGGAACGGTCATTGGCAAATAAGGCCGCTGGATGTTTAAACCAGGTTCTAGGATGCACCAAACCTCACACTTTACCCTACTGTCATCCCATTAAACGGGATAGTGTAAATAAAGAAATCTCCGATATCAACTGCGTCGCACTTGATTGAAATGTGCGACAGTTGTGTTTCTCACATTTCCTCGCTCGGCAATACAGCCGACAAACACCCGTTTCACGCCAGCAGCCTTCAATCTAAGAACTATGTCAATAATCCTATTGACAATGTCTGGTGCTGGAGAATTTGAATCTATGTCGTTACCGCCGACGTTGACAAAGACGTAGTCTGGGTGAAACTGCAGGAGCCTGTCGAATTCGTCGTCAAATTTTCTTGTTGTAGACATCCCTGGTACCCCGAAGAATCCACATGTTCCTGGCAGTGCCATGTTGTTGTTGTTGAATTTCTTAAGTCTTGCTATGTAGTTGTCTCCAAATATAGCATATCTAGCCATTTCGGTGGATGGAAGAAATGTTAATAAATTATTTCTCTTTGCTCCGTAATATATATACGCAGCAGAATCGCTTTGTCATCATTTATTTAAATTGAGTGAATCATGTAATTGATATGTCAATAGTGTGTTTTAATCTGAATGTCCTATATTAATTCAAGTGCAAACATTTTACTAATTAGTAAATATAGTTCACTAATCAAAAACTAACCTAATCACAAACAAGTAAATGAATAAATCGAGTAAGATAATTACTTCTTGTCACTTATTATTATAAATTTACCAATTTCCTATGATGTATGGTAGATGTATGGAAAGAACGACCATCAATGCAATATAATAAATATATAAATTAATGATAATAGGAATTGAATAAATCGAGTAAGATCACTTATTATTATAAATTTACCAATAAGTAATCTGATTGTGTTAGTGTTATACAGAACCGAAAAGTTATAGATAAAGTTCATTCATTTCCCTATTTCTTATTTTCATTATGGTAGATGCATGGATAGAACGAACATCAATGCAATATAATTAATATATAAATTAATGATAATAGGAATTAATAAATTAGAAACAACAAATAGATTTATAATTTTTATGCGGTGCATAGAAATGTTATTCAATATTTTCTTTCATTTCTTTGAGGTGACATACTTTTCTATTAGGCTTAATTCTGACAACTGGCTTCCTGCTATGATAACTGACAATTAATCAGCTTAACAAAAGAAGTGCAATTAAGATAAGTTCACAGGAAAGCCGAGTTGATATTTAATTGTTAGATGTAGACACTTATACAACCTAGAATAAACGTAATATCCTGTAATAACAATACTGCTTTTCACACCATCAGTTATTTCCAGGGGTTACACAGCCCCGCCGACCGGATAAAGTTTTATAACGTGTATTTTAATTGATTGTAGTCGTGTAGACCAAAGTCCTTTTTAAGATCTAATTTTTCCAGTAAAACATTAGTTTAAAGTTTTAGACTTGAAGAGTAGAGAATTAGTTTTAGTTTTTAAGAGAGAGGAATACCTCGTGCATTTGGATATCCATTTGAAGATTATTGAATACGTTTATGTTTGGTGATTCCAACATTGTGACAGTTTGTTAAAGTGATATCTGGTTTTCCAGTGAAGCATTTACATTAAATACGTGGACATTTGAATATTAATTTAGAAGATTATGTTTGGTGATTCCAACATTGGTGATTATATGTTTAAGTGATATTTGGTTTTCCATTTAGCCTTTACATTTGGTTTTCATACATACTTTGAATAAGTGAACTAAATGTGAACATACATTGAATAAATGAACATACATTGAATAAGTGAACACTATATTTGTTATCGTTTTATTTTATACTTAGAGGAACATTAAAATACAATACATTGACAATTCGAACAACTATTCATTTATTTTATACATTTCACATTGTGCGGGCCACAAACAACCGCATAATACAGATATGATTTCCAATATAGCTTCATCTTTAAAGTTCTCCTGCCATGTTTTGTTTCATGAACATATTTATGTTTATTTAAATCGAAATCAATACACAACAATATATATTTACAATTCATACATGCAATATCTGTGAACTGCGAGAATACGATTTTATTTGATGACATAGAAAACTTTTAACAGGTAAATTAATCCACAAGTAAGCGTATTTATCATATATCTGGCAATAGTTGTGCAGCTATACAATTCAGATTTACCCTTTTCCCCGTGCAGTCAAACAGTGGTAAAAGTAGTATCTACGTCATGCAAATAACACTTATTTTTACATACAACTTAGTAGCGGATTGAAATATATGTTTCTCTCCGGGACTATCAAGAAATGTTCATATGATATTTAAGAGTTAAATTATTTAATTGATAATATTACAAAAAGGGTGGCCATTCATCTTTAAACTACCAATAATTAGATACTAAGGTTACCAATAAGTATGTTATTTTACATGATCATTCCAGTATCGAGTATGTCTGCCTTTCGGCTGTCAGATTTTTTTCTACTATCATTCTATTATCATTATCACATTATTTTCATTTCCACTGGCGTTAATTCACATTTCTCTATTAGTTATGTGGCTTGTAAGTTTCGTTTCCCACCGAAGATTTTCGAAATAAATGGCCACTGGTATATACTGATGTTCGATATTTCGTCAAGCGGAACATTTAGTACAAATAACTTGTTAAACCGGTCTTTTACTATTAACATTAATAATAAGAATAATATTAAGATTTTTTTTTCAGTTTTATTATTACTATTGGTAACTTTGCAGTAATAATATATTTAAACCTGTAGTAGAATAAGAAGGAAAAAAGAAAACTCAAAACTTTTATTTAATTATATGCAAGCAGGTTAAAGCCGGAATGATTACAGATATAAAATCGAACAGGAAAAGTACATTCGGGGATGACAATCAACCACACACAGAAACAAAGAAGAACTTTAAAGATGAATAAGGCCAAATAAGACATCATACACACAAAAGGGTTGACGATAGGGCTACCGTCTTGGAACGGTCATTGGCAAATAAGGCCGCTGGATGTTTAAACCAGGTTCTAGGATGCACCAAACCTCACACTTTACCCTACTGTCATCCCATTAAACGGGATAGTGTAAATAAAGAAATCTCCGATATGAACTTTTCTCTAACCAACAAGGCAGCATTACTAGGCAATATAAGTAAAACACAAAGATGCTCGTGCGTATATAAATACAAAAGAACAATAGCTTAGAAAGCCACAATGAAGGTACTAAATGACTTGGCAGAAGCCAGAGCACCATTGAGGGCACGTCACGAGAATAGTGCAGACAAATATCAAACTTTGGGCTTTAGGTAGATGTCATCATAGGGTCCAAAGCCTGTCCGGTCATCGCACAATTAACTGATGCTATCTTAATTATCTTTTTCTGTTTACATTTTGAATCATCATTAATGTGTTTTTTTTGCGGTGCATAGAATTACCGGAATCCACCTATTTACCGGAATCTATCTGAATCCACTTTTTATAATTGATATATTATAAAATATTGATAGAATACATTAGTTACAGTATTAGAAGACTAAAGATAATGTACTAATAATGATATATACTTTATACAATATTTTGTTTTTTATATATATTTTATGAATAGTGCTAACAAATAAATTGTTAATAAAATTTCATTTACGGATGATGATGTTGTTTGCATTAGTTTTTGACCTCTTTTACATGTGTCATAATAATAAATACAGTATAAATGTATTGATATTGTTAAAAGGGACTTGGTTATTGACAATTTTGAGATGTTCTTTCGAACGATATTGTTGTTTGGCCCTTAAAAGGGCCTTTATAATGCATAAAGCATTTATTTTCTGGTAGATAATAAACATCTATGAATGACAGATGTCAAGATTCGCATGCCACCTTCTTCGGCTCCAGGATGAACCATGTCTGCGTCATAATGGCGAGGGAACTTCAGCTTCTTCATGACATTGATGAAGTCTTCCTGCAACATAACCCGCAGCCTCTTATTAACACTGCGTCGCACTTGATTGAAATGTGCGACAGTTGTGTTTCTCACATTTCCTCGCTCGGCAATACAGCCGACAAACACCCGTTTCACGCCAGCAGCCTTCAATCTAAGAACTATGTCAATAATCCTATTGACAATGTCTGGTGCTGGAGAATTTGAATCTATGTCGTTACCGCCGACGTTGACAAAGACGTAGTCTGGGTGAAACTGCAGGAGCCTGTCGAATTCGTCGTCAAATTTTCTTGTTGTAGACATCCCTGGTACCCCGAAGAATCCACATGTTCCTGGCAGTGCCATGTTGTTGTTGTTGAATTTCTTAAGTCTTGCTATGTAGTTGTCTCCAAATATAGCATATCTAGCCATTTCGGTGGATGGAAGAAATGTTAATAAATTATTTCTCTTTGCTCCGTAATATATATACGCAGCAGAATCGCTTTGTCATCATTTATTTAAATTGAGTGAATCATGTAATTGATATGTCAATAGTGTGTTTTAATCTGAATGTCCTATATTAATTCAAGTGCAAACATTTTACTAATTAGTAAATATAGTTCACTAATCAAAAACTAACCTAATCACAAACAAGTAAATGAATAAATCGAGTAAGATAATTACTTCTTGTCACTTATTATTATAAATTTACCAATTTCCTATGATGTATGGTAGATGTATGGAAAGAACGACCATCAATGCAATATAATAAATATATAAATTAATGATAATAGGAATTGAATAAATCGAGTAAGATCACTTATTATTATAAATTTACCAATAAGTAATCTGATTGTGTTAGTGTTATACAGAACCGAAAAGTTATAGATAAAGTTCATTCATTTCCCTATTTCTTATTTTCATTATGGTAGATGTATGGATAGAACGAACATCAATGCAATATAATTAATATATAAATTAATGATAATAGGAATTAATAAATTAGAAACAACAAATAGATTTATAATTTTTATGCGGTGCATAGAAATGTTATTCAATATTTTCTTTCATTTCTTTGAGGTGACATACTTTTCTATTAGGCTTAATTCTGACAACTGGCTTCCTGCTATGATAACTGACAATTAATCAGCTTAACAAAAGAAGTGCAATTAAGATAAGTTCACAGGAAAGCCGAGTTGATATTTAATTGTTAGTTGTAGACACTTATACAACCTAGAATAAACGTAATATCCTGTAATAACAATATTGCTTTTCACACCATCAGTTATTTCCAGGGGTTACACAGCCCCGCCGACCGGATAAAGTTTTATAACGTGTATTTTAATTGATTGTAGTCGTGTAGACCAAAGTCCTTTTTAAGATCTAATTTTTCCAGTAAAACATTAGTTTTAAGTTTTAGACTTGAAGAGTAGAGAATTAGTTTTAGTTTTTAAGAGAGAGGAATACCTCGTGCATTTGGATATCCATTTGAAGATTATTGAATACGTTTATGTTTGGTGATTCCAACATTGTGACAGTTTGTTAAAGTGATATCTGGTTTTCCAGTGAAGCATTTACATTAAATACGTGGACATTTGAATATTAATTTAGAAGATTATGTTTGGTGATTCCAACATTGGTGATTATATGTTTAAGTGATATTTGGTTTTCCATTTAGCCTTTACATTTGGTTTTCATACATACTTTGAATAAGTGAACTAAATGTGAACATACATTGAATAAATGAACATACATTGAATAAGTGAACACTATATTTGTTATCGTTTTATTTTATACTTAGAGGAACATTAAAATACAATACATTGACAATTCGAACAACTATTCATTTATTTTATACATTTCACATTGTGCGGGCCACAAACAACCGCATAATACAGATATGATTTCCAATAGAGCTTCATCTTTAAAGTTCTCCTGCCATGTTTTGTTTCATGAACATATTTATGTTTATTTAAATCGAAATCAATACACAACAATATATATTTACAATTCATACATGCAATATCTGTGAACTGCGAGAATACGATTTTATTTGATGACATAGAAAACTTTTAACAGGTAAATTAATCCACAAGTAAGCGTATTTATCATATATCTGGCAATAGTTGTGCAGCTATACAATTCAGATTTACCCTTTTCCCCGTGCAGTCAAACAGTGGTAAAAGTAGTATCTACGTCATGCAAATAACACTTATTTTTACATACAACTTAGTAGCGGATTGAAATATATGTTTCTCTCCGGGACTATCAAGAAATGTTCATATGATATCTAAGAGTTACATTATTTAATTGATAATATTACAAAAAGGGTGGCCATTCATCTTTAAACTACCAATAATTAGATACTAAGGTTACCAATAAGTATGTTATTTTACATGATCATTCCAGTATCGAGTATGTCTGCCTTTCGGCTGTCAGATTTTTTTCTACTATCATTCTATTATCATTATCACATTATTTTCATTTCCACTGGCGTTAATTCACATTTCTCTTTTAGTTATGTGGCTTGTAAGTTTCGTTTCCCACCGAAGATTTTCGAAATATTTATTGAATTTATAAAACACTATGACATCATAATTTTTTCAGAAACTTGGTTAAATAAAAATAACATCTTAAATTTAGAGATACAAGGATTCGTTTGTGATCACATATTTGGAAATAAATCACCAAATGTTAGAAAAGGACGATATAGTGGTGGAATATCGATTTATTACAAAGACAGATTAAAAGGAAAAATAACAATTATTGAAAAAAATCAGTGTGGCATTATGTGGGTTAAATTATCACATGAATTGTTTGCATTTGATTATGATGTATATTTATGTAACATGTATATATTACCAACAAACTCCAACGTTTTAAATAATGAAGAAATTGATTTTTTCGAACAACTTGAAATAGGTATTGAAAAATATAGTAATCAAGGTAAAATTTTCACAATGGGTGACTTCAATAGTAGAACATCGAATTTACCTGATCTTCTCGATTTTGACCGATATTTAGAAGATGACGATTCGATAGTAAACACGGAAAACATTCCTCCACGAGTAAATAAAGATCACGTGATCGACATGAATGGGCGTCGTTTACTTCAATTATGTCAAACGACTGGACTGATAATTGCAAATGGGCGTTTGTTTTCAGATAGTAATTTGGGAGAATTCACGTTTTGTTCCCATACAGGTGGTATGAGCACCGTAGATTATCTATTACTTAATTTCTCAGATTGTAGTTGTATTTCAAACTTTAAGATATTAGATTTTAACGAATTTTCTGATCATGCGCCAGTATATACTTGTTTTAAAACAAAACTAGCACGAAATAATGCACCTGACCCCGACATAGTAAATGAACCGATGCAAAATAAAATCGTGTGGGACGAGTCCAAGATCAACTCGTTTAGAGACGTACTCATGAATAACAATGAGCGAATTCAAAGCATGCTCGACGATGTAAACATAAACAATAATCAAATCGACGACATAGTCAATTCGTTCACAACTTACATGTATGATAGCGCATTCAGCGTATTTGGTAAATCTTATAAAAAACAAAATAAATCGGAGGAATCTGACTTTAATAATAAAGACTGGTTTAACGGAGAATGTTATCAAGCTAAACGCGATTTTAAAACAGCAAGAAATGCATTTGTAAAAGAAAAGAATGACGCAAACAAACATGTATTTATTTCAACGCGCTCTATTTATAATCGCGTGAAACGGAAATCTAGAAACAAATATAAAATAAGTGAAGGCAAACGATTACAAGCTTTAGCGAAAAAACAACCTCGAAAATTTTGGAAATCTTTAAAAAAGAAATATAAAAAGAAATCAGCTGACGCAAAAAAATTAAATATCACAGATCTATTCGATCATTTTAAAAAAATGTTAGGAAACGCAAACGAGTCAGAACAACAGCCTCCGGACATAGAAGGTACATTCGATCAAGAATTAGACGCGGAGATAACAGAAAACGAACTACGAGCCGCGATTTTCCACCAGAAGAATCATAAATCTTGTGGATTGGATAATTTAAATAGCGAAATATTTCAATCATGTTATGATATAATCTCACCATTTCTATTAAAACTGTATAATCGTCTGTTAAATAACGGTGAATACCCTGTAACATGGGGCGAAGGAATTATCATTCCAGTCTTTAAAAATGGAAATAATGATGATGCAAACAATTATAGGGGAATCACACTTATAAATGTATTGGGAAAAATATATTCTCAAATTTTACTTAATCGTGTAACTATATGGTCAGACAAATACGATAAGATATCGCAAAACCAGTTTGGATCTCAAAAGGGTAAATCTACTGTAGATTGTATATTTGTATTTTATTCTATTATTGCAAAGGTGTTAAGCTTAGGAAAAAAACTGTATTGTGCTTTCATAGACTATGAAAAAGCATTCGATAGAATAGTCCGCTCACTTTTATGGCATAAGCTTCTAGCCCAAAATGTAAGTCTTAAAATTGTAAATGCCATTAAATCTATGTACACTGTGGTAAAGTCATGTATACGATATAAGTCTGCTTTATCAGACTTTGTGGAATCACATATCGGAGTGAAACAAGGAGATCCGAGTTCTCCTTTGATGTTTATGATGTTTATAAACGATATTGTATCAAATGTTAACTCTGATTTAGAAGACATTTTTACGATAGATGATCTTAAAATATTCATGCTTCTTTACGCGGACGATGCAGTAGTCTTTGCTTTATCTCCCGATACGTTACAGTCTATGTTAAATGATATAGAATCATATTGTCATACATGGGGTCTGAAAATAAATACAGCAAAAACAAAAATAATGATCTTTGAAAAAGGTCGTCACACTACATATGAGTTCATACTAAATAATATAACATTAGAAGTAGTTAATTCCTTTAAATATCTTGGGATTCACTTTTTTAAAAACGGTAATTGGTTTAGAACGCAAAAAAGATTGGCACAACATGCATCGTTTGCACTGCATAATCTTTTCTCTGTTTTTAACCGAATAGAATTACCCATTTCTGAGAAATGCAAGCTGTTTGACACTTTAGTGGTGTCTGTATTAAATTATAGTTCGGAAGTTTGGGGATCACATGATGCAAAAGACGTCGAACTTATACATACGAAATTTTGCAGGAAGATTTTATCCGTAAAAAGGTCGACAAATCTTACAGGTTTATATGGTGAACTAGGTAGAGTTCCGCTCTATGTAAAGAGAAAACTAAATATGGTAAAGTATTGGATTAAATTATTGAAATTAGGAGATAACAGTATCGCTAAGAAAATATATAAATTACAAAAAAGCGACGCAGACAATAATATATCATATAACGGGTCAAATTGGGCATTCCAAATAAAACCAATATTGGAGACGTTAGGTATGACAAATATTTGGTTACATCAATATGATATAGAACACATTAACTATGAATCCATCCAACAAAGAATATTAGACATATATCATCAAAGCTGGTATGCAAATATAAATAATTCTAACAGACTTGTTACTTACTGTCGTTTTAAGCACGATTTTAATTTAGAACATTATTTAGATATTGATATGGAGAAATTTTTTAGAATAGCTCTTTGCAGATTTAGATTGTCTTCGCATAACCTCGCGATAGAAAGCGGAAGATATGAAAATATTCATAGGGATGAAAGAAAATGCCGATTTTGCAATATGAATTTTATTGAAAACGAATACCACTTTTTGCTTGTTTGTCCAATTTATAGAGAATTAAGACATAAATATCTTAAACCTTATTATTGCCGATGGCCAAATTTGAACAAGTTTGATTCGCTTATGACATCAAAGTCAAAATGTACAGTTGTAAATTTAGCGAAATTTATATTCTATGCTCTCAAATTAAGGAATAGTACATAAAGAAAATTTCCTGATGTTAAATTCTTATTTTTCATTACAGCGATTTTAAAATAATGTGCTTCTCAGTAAATCTGATATAATGTAAATTGTATGTTTATTTGTTTAATATGGATAAGTGTTCATGTTCTCACTATCTTCATACTTTCATGTAATTGTGTAGGCTATAAACATGTGTTGTATGTTTAATTGCTGAATAAAGATATTATTATTATTATTATTATATATACTGATGTTCGATATTTCGTCAAGCGGAACATTTAGTACAAATAACTTGTTAAACCGGTCTTTTACTATTAACATTAATAATAAGAATAATATTAAGATTTTTATTACTATTGGTAACTTTGCAGTAATAATATATTTAAACCTGTAGTAGAATAAGAAGGAAAAAAGAAAACTCAAAACTTTTATTTAATTATATGCAAGCAGGTTAAAGCCGGAATGATTACAGATATAAAATCGAACAGGAAAAGTACATTCGGGGATGACAATCAACCACACACAGAAACAAAGAAGAACTTTAAAGATGAATAAGGCCAAATAAGACATCATACACACAAAAGGGTTGACGATAGGGCTACCGTCTTGGAACGGTCATTGGCAAATAAGGCCGCTGGATGTTTAAACCAGGTTCTAGGATGCACCAAACCTCACACTTTACCCTACTGTCATCCCATTAAACGGGATAGTGTAAATAAAGAAATCTCCGATATGAACTTTTCTCTAACCAACAAGGCAGCATTACTAGGCAATATAAGTAAAACACAAAGATGCTCGTGCGTATATAAATACAAAAGAACAATAGCTTAGAAAGCCACAATGAAGGTACTAAATGACTTGGCAGAAGCCAGAGCACCATTGAGGGCACGTCACGAGAATAGTGCAGACAAACATCAAACTTTGGGCTTTAGGTAGATGTCATCATAGGGTCCAAAGCCTGTCCGGTCATCGCACAATTAACTGATGCTATCTTAATTATCTTTTTCTGTTTACATTTTGAATCATCATTAATGTGTTTTTTTTGCGGTGCATAGAATTACCGGAATCCACCTATTTACCGGAATCTATCTGAATCCACTTTTTATAATTGATATATTATAAAATATTGATAGAATACATTAGTTACAGTATTAGAAGACTAAAGATAATGTACTAATATTGATATATACTTTATACAATATTTTGTTTTTTATATATATTTTATGAATAGTGCTAACAAATAAATTGTTAATAAAATTTCATTTACGGATGATGATGTTGTTTGCATTAGTTTTTGACCTCTTTTACATGTGTCATAATAATAAATACAGTATAAATGTATTGATATTGTTAAAAGGGACTTGGTTATTGACAATTTTGAGATGTTCTTTCGAACGATATTGTTGTTTGGCCCTTAAAAGGGCCTTTATAATGCATAAAGCATTTATTTTCTGGTAGATAATAAACATCTATGAATGACAGATGTCAAGATTCGCATGCCACCTTCTTCGGCTCCAGGATGAACCATGTCTGCGTCATAATGGCGAGGGAACTTCAGCTTCTTCATGACATTGATGAAGTCTTCCTGCAACATAACCCGCAGCCTCTTATTAACACTGCGTCGCACTTGATTGAAATGTGCGACAGTTGTGTTTCTCACATTTCCTCGCTCGGCAATACAGCCGACAAACACCCGTTTCACGCCAGCAGCCTTCAATCTAAGAACTATGTCAATAATCCTATTGACAATGTCTGGTGCTGGAGAATTTGAATCTATGTCGTTACCGCCGACGTTGACAAAGACGTAGTCTGGGTGAAACTGCAGGAGCCTGTCGAATTCGTCGTCAAATTTTCTTGTTGTAGACATCCCTGGTACCCCGAAGAATCCACATGTTCCTGGCAGTGCCATGTTGTTGTTGTTGAATTTCTTAAGTCTTGCTATGTAGTTGTCTCCAAATATAGCATATCTAGCCATTTCGGTGGATGGAAGAAATGTTAATAAGTTATTTCTCTTTGCTCCGTAATATATATACGCAGCAGAATCGCTTTGTCATCATTTATTTAAATTGAGTGAATCATGTAATTGATATGTCAATAGTGTGTTTTAATCTGAATGTCCTATATTAATTCAAGTGCAAACATTTTACTAATTAGTAAATATAGTTCACTAATCAAAAACTAACCTAATCACAAACAAGTAAATGAATAAATCGAGTAAGATAATTACTTCTTGTCACTTATTATTATAAATTTACCAATTTCCTATGATGTATGGTAGATGTATGGAAAGAACGACCATCAATGCAATATAATAAATATATAAATTAATGATAATAGGAATTGAATAAATCGAGTAAGATCACTTATTATTATAAATTTACCAATAAGTAATCTGATTGTGTTAGTGTTATACAGAACCGAAAAGTTATAGATAAAGTTCATTCATTTCCCTATTTCTTATTTTCATTATGGTAGATGTATGGATAGAACGAACATCAATGCAATATAATTAATATATAAATTAATGATAATAGGAATTAATAAATTAGAAACAACAAATAGATTTATAATTTTTATGCGGTGCATAGAAATGTTATTCAATATTTTCTTTCATTTCTTTGAGGTGACATACTTTTCTATTAGGCTTAATTCTGACAACTGGCTTCCTGCTATGATAACTGACAATTAATCAGCTTAACAAAAGAAGTGCAATTAAGATAAGTTCACAGGAAAGCCGAGTTGATATTTAATTGTTAGTTGTAGACACTTATACAACCTAGAATAAACGTAATATCCTGTAATAACAATACTGCTTTTCACACCATCAGTTATTTCCAGGGGTTACACAGCCCCGCCGACCGGATAAAGTTTTATAACGTGTATTTTAATTGATTGTAGTCGTGTAGACCAAAGTCCTTTTTAAGATCTAATTTTTCCAGTAAAACATTAGTTTTAAGTTTTAGACTTGAAGAGTAGAGAATTAGTTTTAGTTTTTAAGAGAGAGGAATACCTCGTGCATTTGGATATCCATTTGAAGATTATTGAATACGTTTATGTTTGGTGATTCCAACATTGTGACAGTTTGTTAAAGTGATATCTGGTTTTCCAGTGAAGCATTTACATTAAATACGTGGACATTTGAATATTAATTTAGAAGATTATGTTTGGTGATTCCAACATTGGTGATTATATGTTTAAGTGATATTTGGTTTTCCATTTAGCCTTTACATTTGGTTTTCATACATACTTTGAATAAGTGAACTAAATGTGAACATACATTGAATAAATGAACATACATTGAATAAGTGAACACTATATTTGTTATCGTTTTATTTTATACTTAGAGGAACATTAAAATACAATACATTGACAATTCGAACAACTATTCATTTATTTTATACATTTCACATTGTGCGGGCCACAAACAACCGCATAATACAGATATGATTTCCAATAGAGCTTCATCTTTAAAGTTCTCCTGCCATGTTTTGTTTCATGAACATATTTATGTTTATTTAAATCGAAATCAATACACAACAATATATATTTACAATTCATACATGCAATATCTGTGAACTGCGAGAATACGATTTTATTTGATGACATAGAAAACTTTTAACAGGTAAATTAATCCACAAGTAAGCGTATTTATCATATATCTGGCAATAGTTGTGCAGCTATACAATTCAGATTTACCCTTTTCCCCGTGCAGTCAAACAGTGGTAAAAGTAGTATCTACGTCATGCAAATAACACTTATTTTTACATACAACTTAGTAGCGGATTGAAATATATGTTTCTCTCCGGGACTATCAAGAAATGTTCATATGATATCTAAGAGTTACATTATTTAATTGATAATATTACAAAAAGGGTGGCCATTCATCTTTAAACTACCAATAATTAGATACTAAGGTTACCAATAAGTATGTTATTTTACATGATCATTCCAGTATCGAGTATGTCTGCCTTTCGGCTGTCAGATTTTTTTCTACTATCATTCTATTATCATTATCACATTATTTTCATTTCCACTGGCGTTAATTCACATTTCTCTTTTAGTTATGTGGCTTGTAAGTTTCGTTTCCCACCGAAGATTTTCGAAATATTTATTGAATTTATAAAACACTATGACATCATAATTTTTTCAGAAACTTGGTTAAATAAAAATAACATCTTAAATTTAGAGATACAAGGATTCGTTTGTGATCACATATTTGGAAATAAATCACCAAATGTTAGAAAAGGACGATATAGTGGTGGAATATCGATTTATTACAAAGACAGATTAAAAGGAAAAATAACAATTATTGAAAAAAATCAGTGTGGCATTATGTGGGTTAAATTATCACATGAATTGTTTGCATTTGATTATGATGTATATTTATGTAACATGTATATATTACCAACAAACTCCAACGTTTTAAATAATGAAGAAATTGATTTTTTCGAACAACTTGAAATAGGTATTGAAAAATATAGTAATCAAGGTAAAATTTTCACAATGGGTGACTTCAATAGTAGAACATCGAATTTACCTGATCTTCTCGATTTTGACCGATATTTAGAAGATGACGATTCGATAGTAAACACGGAAAACATTCCTCCACGAGTAAATAAAGATCACGTGATCGACATGAATTGGCGTCGTTTACTTCAATTATGTCAAACGACTGGACTGATAATTGCAAATGGGCGTTTGTTTTCAGATAGTAATTTGGGAGAATTCACGTTTTGTTCCCATACAGGTGGTATGAGCACCGTAGATTATCTATTACTTAATTTCTCAGATTGTAGTTGTATTTCAAACTTTAAGATATTAGATTTTAACGAATTTTCTGATCATGCGCCAGTATATACTTGTTTTAAAACAAAACTAGCACGAAATAATGCACCTGACCCCGACATAGTAAATGAACCGATGCAAAATAAAATCGTGTGGGACGAGTCCAAGATCAACTCGTTTAGAGACGTACTCATGAATAACAATGAGCGAATTCAAAGCATGCTCGACGATGTAAACATAAACAATAATCAAATCGACGACATAGTCAATTCGTTCACAACTTACATGTATGATAGCGCATTCAGCGTATTTGGTAAATCTTATAAAAAACAAAATAAATCGGAGGAATCTGACTTTAATAATAAAGACTGGTTTAACGGAGAATGTTATCAAGCTAAACGCGATTTTAAAACAGCAAGAAATGCATTTGTAAAAGAAAAGAATGACGCAAACAAACATGTATTTATTTCAACGCGCTCTATTTATAATCGCGTGAAACGGAAATCTAGAAACAAATATAAAATAAGTGAAGGCAAACGATTACAAGCTTTAGCGAAAAAACAACCTCGAAAATTTTGGAAATCTTTAAAAAAGAAATATAAAAAGAAATCAGCTGACGCAAAAAAATTAAATATCACAGATCTATTCGATCATTTTAAAAAAATGTTAGGAAACGCAAACGAGTCAGAACAACAGCCTCCGGACATAGAAGGTACATTCGATCAAGAATTAGACGCGGAGATAACAGAAAACGAACTACGAGCCGCGATTTTCCACCAGAAGAATCATAAATCTTGTGGATTGGATAATTTAAATAGCGAAATATTTCAATCATGTTATGATATAATCTCACCATTTCTATTAAAACTGTATAATCGTCTGTTAAATAACGGTGAATACCCTGTAACATGGGGCGAAGGAATTATCATTCCAGTCTTTAAAAATGGAAATAATGATGATGCAAACAATTATAGGGGAATCACACTTATAAATGTATTGGGAAAAATATATTCTCAAATTTTACTTAATCGTGTAACTATATGGTCAGACAAATACGATAAGATATCGCAAAACCAGTTTGGATTTCAAAAGGGTAAATCTACTGTAGATTGTATATTTGTATTTTATTCTATTATTGCAAAGGTGTTAAGCTTAGGAAAAAAACTGTATTGTGCTTTCATAGACTATGAAAAAGCATTCGATAGAATAGTCCGCTCACTTTTATGGCATAAGCTTCTAGCCCAAAATGTAAGTCTTAAAATTGTAAATGCCATTAAATCTATGTACACTGTGGTAAAGTCATGTATACGATATAAGTCTGCTTTATCAGACTTTGTGGAATCACATATCGGAGTGAAACAAGGAGATCCGAGTTCTCCTTTGATGTTTATGATGTTTATAAACGATATTGTATCAAATGTTAACTCTGATTTAGAAGACATTTTTACGATAGATGATCTTAAAATATTCATGCTTCTTTACGCGGACGATGCAGTAGTCTTTGCTTTATCTCCCGATACGTTACAGTCTATGTTAAATGATATAGAATCATATTGTCATACATGGGGTCTGAAAATAAATACAGCAAAAACAAAAATAATGATCTTTGAAAAAGGTCGTCACACTACATATGAGTTCATACTAAATAATATAACATTAGAAGTAGTTAATTCCTTTAAATATCTTGGGATTCACTTTTTTAAAAACGGTAATTGGTTTAGAACGCAAAAAAGATTGGCACAACATGCATCGTTTGCACTGCATAATCTTTTCTCTGTTTTTAACCGAATAGAATTACCCATTTCTGAGAAATGCAAGCTGTTTGACACTTTAGTGGTGTCTGTATTAAATTATAGTTCGGAAGTTTGGGGATCACATGATGCAAAAGACGTCGAACTTATACATACGAAATTTTGCAGGAAGATTTTATCCGTAAAAAGGTCGACAAATCTTACAGGTTTATATGGTGAACTAGGTAGAGTTCCGCTCTATGTAAAGAGAAAACTAAATATGGTAAAGTATTGGATTAAATTATTGAAATTAGGAGATAACAGTATCGCTAAGAAAATATATAAATTACAAAAAAGCGACGCAGACAATAATATATCATATAACGGGTCAAATTGGGCATTCCAAATAAAATCAATATTGGAGACGTTAGGTATGACAAATATTTGGTTACATCAATATGATATAGAACACATTAACTATGAATCCATCCAACAAAGAATATTAGACATATATCATCAAAGCTGGTATGCAAATATAAATAATTCTAACAGACTTGTTACTTACTGTCGTTTTAAGCACGATTTTAATTTGGAACATTATTTAGATATTGATATGGAGAAATTTTTTAGAATAGCTCTTTGCAGATTTAGATTGTCTTCGCATAACCTCGCGATAGAAAGCGGAAGATATGAAAATATTCATAGGGATGAAAGAAAATGCCGATTTTGCAATATGAATTTTATTGAAAACGAATACCACTTTTTGCTTGTTTGTCCAATTTATAGAGAATTAAGACATAAATATCTTAAACCTTATTATTGCCGATGGCCAAATTTGAACAAGTTTGATTCGCTTATGACATCAAAGTCAAAATGTACAGTTGTAAATTTAGCGAAATTTATATTCTATGCTCTCAAATTAAGGAATAGTACATAAAGAAAATTTCCTGATGTTAAATTCTTATTTTTCATTACAGCGATTTTAAAATAATGTGCTTCTCAGTAAATCTGATATAATGTAAATTGTATGTTTAGATCTCACTACACACTTAGCTCCCTTGCATGTGACTGTAGGATGATTCTTACACCATAAAAAGTAGAGGTGTGTTCTTCGGTTTGAGATATTTTTAATAATTGGCCATGGATATTTTCTTTTCCTGTTGCAGGTGAGAAAACAATAGTGTGAGATTGGATGAACAGCGATTAGACGACACTGACAGCAAAATGTGACACATTTGTGGGTGCTCAAAATGTGTATGAATTTAGGTGCAAACTGTTTAGTGAAAGCCGAAAAGAGTACCTTGCCTGACACCACTCCTATTTAAAAAAAACCAAACTGGGCTATGTACCAGATTTTATGGATTTTTATGAGCAGCAATAACTGTATTTTACCAAAAAAATACTTTTAGACTTTAAAGGTTTGATTCAGAATGGGAAATTGGACTTTATTCCCTATGGCCAACACAGTAAAATCGAAGTGTGTAGTGAGACCTTAACAGAAACAATCAGCCAGACGCTTTCAGTACAGCTTTCATTGACACAGATCAATATTTCTGAGTTTGATGTTTTCAACTGTGTGAAAAAGTTGAATTGAACATTTTATGATGAATTGCAATGAACTTTAGTTGGATTTGGCCATAATAAGTGATTTTGCACATGAAAATGGACCATACTTTGATCAACATGGATTATTTTGTGTATGCTGTTTGTAGTGAACTCCTCTAATCACTTCCGTAATGTCGATATGGATTCCAGTAGATGAAACATCCTGATGAAACGCAATATAAATGTTGTCAGAGCATATTTCAGTGCATACACATGTACATGCAGTATCAACTATTCCGCGAAAGATGGATATTCGATTGTATTTGCCAAAAAAAAATTGTGCTTGCGAGTCGATAAATTGTTTCTGGAAGTTTAGTTCTCGTCTCTGTTGGGTTCAAATGGATACAATTTATACCGACACTATGCCAGGGACATGTTTACGGAAAGCAGATTCATATGACATCTAACAGGTATGTGCTTGTATAGCAAATTATTTATTTCAGCTATTGACAATATTAGAAAAATACCCCACCCACTTATGCAGTGCAACAAATTTCAAAACCGCTGTTCGGTGTGTCTTATTTGTCGAGAATGTTCATCAAATATGTTTATTAACTTAGTCGCTCTTCCTTGTTTGCTTTGAAGTTGCGTGACAACCTTTTTCGAACCGCTGTGTCTTTTTGGGAAGATTTGTCGTTTGCAGTTGCACATTTGTCGAGACACAAGATTGTTTCATGCTTGGTGTTAGCTGAATGAGGCGTTCCAGCTTTTAGCGTATTCATCTCATTTCTTGTATTCCATTTGTACGCAGGCTTTTTGTTCTCTCGTGATATTTTTTCATGCGCATTTCATACAGATTTCGCGTCATGTCAAATAAAAAACATCCAATAAATTGTGTGTCTGTTTATATATAGGAAAAAAAATCCAGGCAAAACTTTAATGTACTGTTACATTCTCCATCGTCTCTTTTTACGTAAATTAGAAAATGGCGTTAAAAGTGTTTTAGGTTCTGAATTCTGATTATAAATGTTATTTTATTTTGCACTAAGAAATAAAACTGTGCTAATAGATGTTTGAATGAAAAAAATGTACGCGAATTACTTCATTGAAATTCAAGTGTATTTCGCGTCATAATAAAACATTAAATTCTGGTTCTATCATTATTCACGGTAAAGATTGCCTGTGTCGCCTAGATTTTTTTTCCCGCAGATCTGTACTGAATTTATTTTTGGCATGTTACGTGTTGTGCTGCATTACGTATAGTATTATGCTGATATCTTTTTCGCTCTGATCCGAATGGTCTACATTCCATTTTCACCGCTTTGAGTAGATGTACAGTGTTGTCTGGAGAAACACTACAGTCGGTCGCAAGCAGTTGATCACTGATTTTCACTGACTGACTGACTGTGACTGACTGTGACTGACTGACTGACTGACTGACTGACTGACTGACTGACTGACTGTGACTGACTCTGACTGACTGACTGTTATTTGAGATGAATTCAACAAGTATGTATAAAGTGCATGTAATGCGGTTCAATGCGATTAATTAACAGTTTCGATATAACATGGAATTGACAGACATTTTATGAAATATACCGATTGTTATAATTTCATAAATTTTTAAGCTAAGCGCTGTTCATGTACATTTGGTAGCGTTATCTGTATTGTGATAATTTCTTGAAAACTAATCTGCATGCCGGTGGTTTTCGGTTGTTTTTCTGCTTTTAGCAAGTTGTGGTGTCATTTAGTGTTTCCTAGTTAACTCCCCTGCTGGCTTTATGTATTTGTTCCCCTTTTAAATCACTGTTGGGTGTATTTTCTGATTTTTTCCCTACATTTTGTTTTATACAATGACTAGGTTTTCAAATAGTAATATTAAGCAACATTAATATCAATATTGTAATCATGTGCTTAGTAAAAGCCATTTTATCTTTTTATACAGGAAGCTGGTAGAAGCTGCCAATTTCAGAGTTGAAGGGAGGGCTTGTTTTATTGGAGCCATGCCTGTGATGACATCAACTTGAATGGCCTTTAATGACATTGTAGGACAGGTAATATAATAAACTATTTTTGATTAGAAAATAAGTCTAACCACTACTTCTGTTTCAGAAAGCATCATTAAATAATAAAAAAAAAAAAAAAAAAAAAAAAAAAAAAAAAATCATATATGGGCATAGGTGAACAATTAATAAATTAAGAAACACTGCCTGAAAGACAAACATCACACTTTTTTATATTATATACATATCCAACACAAATCCTACAGAATTTAAGAACACAATCTCTTAGAATACAAAAGTTACTGAATAATTTCTACTCTTGATACAGATTAAAATTCCTGATTTTTTCGCTCCATGAATATGGCACGAAGCAAACTGATGCATGTTGCATTTTGAACCGTAAACTCATGTAATCTATGACAAAAGTATCTATAAACTATTTTTTTTGTTAGGTAGTCACCTATAGTTGTTGCTGGTATGATTTTGAAGACATGCACACACATGAGCCCCCTTGAAGATCTCACTACACACTTAGCTCCCTTGCATGTGACTGTAGGATGATTCTTACACCATAAAAAGTAGAGGTGTGTTCTTCGGTTTGAGATATTTTTAATAATTGGCCATGGATATTTTCTTTTCCTGTTGCAGGTGAGAAAACAATAGTGTGAGATTGGATGAACAGCGATTAGGCGACACTGACAGCAAAATGTGACACATTTGTGGGTGCTCAAAATGTGTATGAATTTAGGTGCAAACTGTTTAGTGAAAGCCGAAAAGAGTACCTTGCCTGACACCACTCCTATTTAAAAAAAACCAAACTGGGCTATGTACCAGATTTTATGGATTTTTATGAGCAGCAATAACTGTATTTTACCAAAAAAATACTTTTAGACTTTAAAGGTTTGATTCAGAATGGGAAATTGGACTTTATTCCCTATGGCCAACACAGTAAAATCGAAGTGTGTAGTGAGACCTTAATTTGTTTAATATGGATAAGTGTTCATGTTCTCACTATCTTCATACTTTCATGTAATTGTGTAGGCTATAAACATGTGTTGTATGTTTAATTGCTGAATAAAGATATTATTATTATTATTATTATATATACTGATGTTCGATATTTCGTCAAGCGGAACATTTAGTACAAATAACTTGTTAAACCGGTCTTTTACTATTAACATTAATAATAAGAATAATATTAAGATTTTTATTACTATTGGTAACTTTGCAGTAATAATATATTTAAACCTGTAGTAGAATAAGAAGGAAAAAAGAAAACTCAAAAAAACCAAACCTCACACTTTACCCTACTGTCATCCCATTAAACGGGATAGTGTAAATAAAGAAATCTCCGATATGAACTGCGTCGCACTTGATTGAAATGTGCGACAGTTGTGTTTCTCACATTTCCTCGCTCGGCAATACAGCCGACAAACACCCGTTTCACGCCAGCAGCCTTCAATCTAAGAACTATGTCAATAATCCTATTGACAATGTCTGGTGCTGGAGAATTTGAATCTATGTCGTTACCGCCGACGTTGACAAAGACGTAGTCTGGGTGAAACTGCAGGAGCCTGTCGAATTCGTCGTCAAATTTTCTTGTTGTAGACATCCCTGGTACCCCGAAGAATCCACATGTTCCTGGCAGTGCCATGTTGTTGTTGTTGAATTTCTTAAGTCTTGCTATGTAGTTGTCTCCAAATATAGCATATCTAGCCATTTCGGTGGATGGAAGAAATGTTAATAAATTATTTCTCTTTGCTCCGTAATATATATACGCAGCAGAATCGCTTTGTCATCATTTATTTAAATTGAGTGAATCATGTAATTGATATGTCAATAGTGTGTTTTAATCTGAATGTCCTATATTAATTCAAGTGCAAACATTTTACTAATTAGTAAATATAGTTCACTAATCAAAAACTAACCTAATCACAAACAAGTAAATGAATAAATCGAGTAAGATAATTACTTCTTGTCACTTATTATTATAAATTTACCAATTTCCTATGATGTATGGTAGATGTATGGAAAGAACGACCATCAATGCAATATAATAAATATATAAATTAATGATAATAGGAATTGAATAAATCGAGTAAGATCACTTATTATTATAAATTTACCAATAAGTAATCTGATTGTGTTAGTGTTATACAGAACCGAAAAGTTATAGATAAAGTTCATTCATTTCCCTATTTCTTATTTTCATTATGGTAGATGTATGGATAGAACGAACATCAATGCAATATAATTAATATATAAATTAATGATAATAGGAATTAATAAATTAGAAACAACAAATAGATTTATAATTTTTATGCGGTGCATAGAAATGTTATTCAATATTTTCTTTCATTTCTTTGAGGTGACATACTTTTCTATTAGGCTTAATTCTGACAACTGGCTTCCTGCTATGATAACTGACAATTAATCAGCTTAACAAAAGAAGTGCAATTAAGATAAGTTCACAGGAAAGCCGAGTTGATATTTAATTGTTAGATGTAGACACTTATACAACCTAGAATAAACGTAATATCCTGTAATAACAATACTGCTTTTCACACCATCAGTTATTTCCAGGGGTTACACAGCCCCGCCGACCGGATAAAGTTTTATAACGTGTATTTTAATTGATTGTAGTCGTGTAGACCAAAGTCCTTTTTAAGATCTAATTTTTCCAGTAAAACATTAGTTTAAAGTTTTAGACTTGAAGAGTAGAGAATTAGTTTTAGTTTTTAAGAGAGAGGAATACCTCGTGCATTTGGATATCCATTTGAAGATTATTGAATACGTTTATGTTTGGTGATTCCAACATTGTGACAGTTTGTTAAAGTGATATCTGGTTTTCCAGTGAAGCATTTACATTAAATACGTGGACATTTGAATATTAATTTAGAAGATTATGTTTGGTGATTCCAACATTGGTGATTATATGTTTAAGTGATATTTGGTTTTCCATTTAGCCTTTACATTTGGTTTTCATACATACTTTGAATAAGTGAACTAAATGTGAACATACATTGAATAAATGAACATACATTGAATAAGTGAACACTATATTTGTTATCGTTTTATTTTATACTTAGAGGAACATTACAATACAATACATTGACAATTCGAACAACTATTCATTTATTTTATACATTTCACATTGTGCGGGCCACAAACAACCGCATAATACAGATATGATTTCCAATATAGCTTCATCTTTAAAGTTCTCCTGCCATGTTTTGTTTCATGAACATATTTATGTTTATTTAAATCGAAATCAATACACAACAATATATATTTACAATTCATACATGCAATATCTGTGAACTGCGAGAATACGATTTTATTTGATGACATAGAAAACTTTTAACAGGTAAATTAATCCACAAGTAAGCGTATTTATCATATATCTGGCAATAGTTGTGCAGCTATACAATTCAGATTTACCCTTTTCCCCGTGCAGTCAAACAGTGGTAAAAGTAGTATCTACGTCATGCAAATAACACTTATTTTTACATACAACTTAGTAGCGGATTGAAATATATGTTTCTCTCCGGGACTATCAAGAAATGTTCATATGATATTTAAGAGTTAAATTATTTAATTGATAATATTACAAAAAGGGTGGCCATTCATCTTTAAACTACCAATAATTAGATACTAAGGTTACCAATAAGTATGTTATTTTACATGATCATTCCAGTATCGAGTATGTCTGCCTTTCGGCTGTCAGATTTTTTTCTACTATCATTCTATTATCATTATCACATTATTTTCATTTCCACTGGCGTTAATTCACATTTCTCTATTAGTTATGTGGCTTGTAAGTTTCGTTTCCCACCGAAGATTTTCGAAATAAATGGCCACTGGTATATACTGATGTTCGATATTTCGTCAAGCGGAACATTTAGTACAAATAACTTGTTAAACCGGTCTTTTACTATTAACATTAATAATAAGAATAATATTAAGATTTTTTTTTCAGTTTTATTATTACTATTGGTAACTTTGCAGTAATAATATATTTAAACCTGTAGTAGAATAAGAAGGAAAAAAGAAAACTCAAAACTTTTATTTAATTATATGCAAGCAGGTTAAAGCCGGAATGATTACAGATATAAAATCGAACAGGAAAAGTACATTCGGGGATGACAATCAACCACACACAGAAACAAAGAAGAACTTTAAAGATGAATAAGGCCAAATAAGACATCATACACACAAAAGGGTTGACGATAGGGCTACCGTCTTGGAACGGTCATTGGCAAATAAGGCCGCTGGATGTTTAAACCAGGTTCTAGGATGCACCAAACCTCACACTTTACCCTACTGTCATCCCATTAAACGGGATAGTGTAAATAAAGAAATCTCCGATATGAACTTTTCTCTAACCAACAAGGCAGCATTACTAGGCAATATAAGTAAAACACAAAGATGCTCGTGCGTATATAAATACAAAAGAACAATAGCTTAGAAAGCCACAATGAAGGTACTAAATGACTTGGCAGAAGCCAGAGCACCATTGAGGGCACGTCACGAGAATAGTGCAGACAAACATCAAACTTTGGGCTTTAGGTAGATGTCATCATAGGGTCCAAAGCCTGTCCGGTCATCGCACAATTAACTGATGCTATCTTAATTATCTTTTTCTGTTTACATTTTGAATCATCATTAATGTGTTTTTTTTGCGGTGCATAGAATTACCGGAATCCACCTATTTACCGGAATCTATCTGAATCCACTTTTTATAATTGATATATTATAAAATATTGATAGAATACATTAGTTACAGTATTAGAAGACTAAAGATAATGTACTAATAATGATATATACTTTATACAATATTTTGTTTTTTATATATATTTTATGAATAGTGCTAACAAATAAATTGTTAATAAAATTTCATTTACGGATGATGATGTTGTTTGCATTAGTTTTTGACCTCTTTTACATGTGTCATAATAATAAATACAGTATAAATGTATTGATATTGTTAAAAGGGACTTGGTTATTGACAATTTTGAGATGTTCTTTCGAACGATATTGTTGTTTGGCCCTTAAAAGGGCCTTTATAATGCATAAAGCATTTATTTTCTGGTAGATAATAAACATCTATGAATGACAGATGTCAAGATTCGCATGCCACCTTCTTCGGCTCCAGGATGAACCATGTCTGCGTCATAATGGCGAGGGAACTTCAGCTTCTTCATGACATTGATGAAGTCTTCCTGCAACATAACCCGCAGCCTCTTATTAACACTGCGTCGCACTTGATTGAAATGTGCGACAGTTGTGTTTCTCACATTTCCTCGCTCGGCAATACAGCCGACAAACACCCGTTTCACGCCAGCAGCCTTCAATCTAAGAACTATGTCAATAATCCTATTGACAATGTCTGGTGCTGGAGAATTTGAATCTATGTCGTTACCGCCGACGTTGACAAAGACGTAGTCTGGGTGAAACTGCAGGAGCCTGTCGAATTCGTCGTCAAATTTTCTTGTTGTAGACATCCCTGGTACCCCGAAGAATCCACATGTTCCTGGCAGTGCCATGTTGTTGTTGTTGAATTTCTTAAGTCTTGCTATGTAGTTGTCTCCAAATATAGCATATCTAGCCATTTCGGTGGATGGAAGAAATGTTAATAAATTATTTCTCTTTGCTCCGTAATATATATACGCAGCAGAATCGCTTTGTCATCATTTATTTAAATTGAGTGAATCATGTAATTGATATGTCAATAGTGTGTTTTAATCTGAATGTCCTATATTAATTCAAGTGCAAACATTTTACTAATTAGTAAATATAGTTCACTAATCAAAAACTAACCTAATCACAAACAAGTAAATGAATAAATCGAGTAAGATAATTACTTCTTGTCACTTATTATTATAAATTTACCAATTTCCTATGATGTATGGTAGATGTATGGAAAGAACGACCATCAATGCAATATAATAAATATATAAATTAATGATAATAGGAATTGAATAAATCGAGTAAGATCACTTATTATTATAAATTTACCAATAAGTAATCTGATTGTGTTAGTGTTATACAGAACCGAAAAGTTATAGATAAAGTTCATTCATTTCCCTATTTCTTATTTTCATTATGGTAGATGTATGGATAGAACGAACATCAATGCAATATAATTAATATATAAATTAATGATAATAGGAATTAATAAATTAGAAACAACAAATAGATTTATAATTTTTATGCGGTGCATAGAAATGTTATTCAATATTTTCTTTCATTTCTTTGAGGTGACATACTTTTCTATTAGGCTTAATTCTGACAACTGGCTTCCTGCTATGATAACTGACAATTAATCAGCTTAACAAAAGAAGTGCAATTAAGATAAGTTCACAGGAAAGCCGAGTTGATATTTAATTGTTAGTTGTAGACACTTATACAACCTAGAATAAACGTAATATCCTGTAATAACAATACTGCTTTTCACACCATCAGTTATTTCCAGGGGTTACACAGCCCCGCCGACCGGATAAAGTTTTATAACGTGTATTTTAATTGATTGTAGTCGTGTAGACCAAAGTCCTTTTTAAGATCTAATTTTTCCAGTAAAACATTAGTTTTAAGTTTTAGACTTGAAGAGTAGAGAATTAGTTTTAGTTTTTAAGAGAGAGGAATACCTCGTGCATTTGGATATCCATTTGAAGATTATTGAATAAGTTTATGTTTGGTGATTCCAACATTGTGACAGTTTGTTAAAGTGATATCTGGTTTTCCAGTGAAGCATTTACATTAAATACGTGGACATTTGAATATTAATTTAGAAGATTATGTTTGGTGATTCCAACATTGGTGATTATATGTTTAAGTGATATTTGGTTTTCCATTTAGCCTTTACATTTGGTTTTCATACATACTTTGAATAAGTGAACTAAATGTGAACATACATTGAATAAATGAACATACATTGAATAAGTGAACACTATATTTGTTATCGTTTTATTTTATACTTAGAGGAACATTAAAATACAATACATTGACAATTCGAACAACTATTCATTTATTTTATACATTTCACATTGTGCGGGCCACAAACAACCGCATAATACAGATATGATTTCCAATATAGCTTCATCTTTAAAGTTCTCCTGCCATGTTTTGTTTCATGAACATATTTATGTTTATTTAAATCGAAATCAATACACAACAATATATATTTACAATTCATACATGCAATATCTGTGAACTGCGAGAATACGATTTTATTTGATGACATAGAAAACTTTTAACAGGTAAATTAATCCACAAGTAAGCGTATTTATCATATATCTGGCAATAGTTGTGCAGCTATACAATTCAGATTTACCCTTTTCCCCGTGCAGTCAAACAGTGGTAAAAGTAGTATCTACGTCATGCAAATAACACTTATTTTTACATACAACTTAGTAGCGGATTGAAATATATGTTTCTCTCCGGGACTATCAAGAAATGTTCATATGATATTTAAGAGTTAAATTATTTAATTGATAATATTACAAAAAGGGTGGCCATTCATCTTTAAACTACCAATAATTAGATACTAAGGTTACCAATAAGTATGTTATTTTACATGATCATTCCAGTATCGAGTATGTCTGCCTTTCGGCTGTCAGATTTTTTTCTACTATCATTCTATTATCATTATCACATTATTTTCATTTCCACTGGCGTTAATTCACATTTCTCTTTTAGTTATGTGGCTTGTAAGTTTCGTTTCCCACCGAAGATTTTCGAAATAAATGGCCACTGGCACAGGATAGGTGGCAAGGATGCAAAAAAACCACGCCCTATAGTTGCCAAATTTCACTACTATAGAGACCGTGAAATTGTTCGACAAAAATCATACGATTGCGCAGAGCCTTTGAAAACCGCAAATCTTGGAATAGGCATACAATGGCCAAAACAAGTACGAGAAGCCAGGAAGGAATTATATCCCATAATGCAACAGAAGAAACACAAAGGAAACAATGTCAAAATGGTCAGAGACAAACTGTACGTGAACGGGCACGAATATAAGCCAGCAGCAGCAACCGGACATAACTAGGGAGGTCACGAGGAGCACCTCGACATTATATCGTGGAATGTAAATGGACTTTGCAGAAAATTAGCTGACACTGATTTTATTGAATTTATAAAACACTATGACATCATAATTTTTTCAGAAACTTGGTTAAATAAAAATAACATCTTAAATTTAGAGATACAAGGATTCGTTTGTGATCACATATTTGGAAATAAATCACCAAATGTTAGAAAAGGACGATATAGTGGTGGAATATCGATTTATTACAAAGACAGATTAAAAGGAAAAATAACAATTATTGAAAAAAATCAGTGTGGCATTATGTGGGTTAAATTATCACATGAATTGTTTGCATTTGATTATGATGTATATTTATGTAACATGTATATATTACCAACAAACTCCAACGTTTTAAATAATGAAGAAATTGATTTTTTCGAACAACTTGAAATAGGTATTGAAAAATATAGTAATCAAGGTAAAATTTTCACAATGGGTGACTTCAATAGTAGAACATCGAATTTACCTGATCTTCTCGATTTTGACCGATATTTAGAAGATGACGATTCGATAGTAAACACGGAAAACATTCCTCCACGAGTAAATAAAGATCACGTGATCGACATGAATGGGCGTCGTTTACTTCAATTATGTCAAACGACTGGACTGATAATTGCAAATGGGCGTTTGTTTTCAGATAGTAATTTGGGAGAATTCACGTTTTGTTCCCATACAGGTGGTATGAGCACCGTAGATTATCTATTACTTAATTTCTCAGATTGTAGTTGTATTTCAAACTTTAAGATATTAGATTTTAACGAATTTTCTGATCATGCGCCAGTATATACTTGTTTTAAAACAAAACTAGCACGAAATAATGCACCTGACCCCGACATAGTAAATGAACCGATGCAAAATAAAATCGTGTGGGACGAGTCCAAGATCAACTCGTTTAGAGACGTACTCATGAATAACAATGAGCGAATTCAAAGCATGCTCGACGATGTAAACATAAACAATAATCAAATCGACGACATAGTCAATTCGTTCACAACTTACATGTATGATAGCGCATTCAGCGTATTTGGTAAATCTTATAAAAAACAAAATAAATCGGAGGAATCTGACTTTAATAATAAAGACTGGTTTAACGGAGAATGTTATCAAGCTAAACGCGATTTTAAAACAGCAAGAAATGCATTTGTAAAAGAAAAGAATGACGCAAACAAACATGTATTTATTTCAACGCGCTCTATTTATAATCGCGTGAAACGGAAATCTAGAAACAAATATAAAATAAGTGAAGGCAAACGATTACAAGCTTTAGCGAAAAAACAACCTCGAAAATTTTGGAAATCTTTAAAAAAGAAATATAAAAAGAAATCAGCTGACGCAAAAAAATTAAATATCACAGATCTATTCGATCATTTTAAAAAAATGTTAGGAAACGCAAACGAGTCAGAACAACAGCCTCCGGACATAGAAGGTACATTCGATCAAGAATTAGACGCGGAGATAACAGAAAACGAACTACGAGCCGCGATTTTCCACCAGAAGAATCATAAATCTTGTGGATTGGATAATTTAAATAGCGAAATATTTCAATCATGTTATGATATAATCTCACCATTTCTATTAAAACTGTATAATCGTCTGTTAAATAACGGTGAATACCCTGTAACATGGGGCGAAGGAATTATCATTCCAGTCTTTAAAAATGGAAATAATGATGATGCAAACAATTATAGGGGAATCACACTTATAAATGTATTGGGAAAAATATATTCTCAAATTTTACTTAATCGTGTAACTATATGGTCAGACAAATACGATAAGATATCGCAAAACCAGTTTGGATTTCAAAAGGGTAAATCTACTGTAGATTGTATATTTGTATTTTATTCTATTATTGCAAAGGTGTTAAGCTTAGGAAAAAAACTGTATTGTGCTTTCATAGACTATGAAAAAGCATTCGATAGAATAGTCCGCTCACTTTTATGGCATAAGCTTCTAGCCCAAAATGTAAGTCTTAAAATTGTAAATGCCATTAAATCTATGTACACTGTGGTAAAGTCATGTATACGATATAAGTCTGCTTTATCAGACTTTGTGGAATCACATATCGGAGTGAAACAAGGAGATCCGAGTTCTCCTTTGATGTTTATGATGTTTATAAACGATATTGTATCAAATGTTAACTCTGATTTAGAAGACATTTTTACGATAGATGATCTTAAAATATTCATGCTTCTTTACGCGGACGATGCAGTAGTCTTTGCTTTATCTCCCGATACGTTACAGTCTATGTTAAATGATATAGAATCATATTGTCATACATGGGGTCTGAAAATAAATACAGCAAAAACAAAAATAATGATCTTTGAAAAAGGTCGTCACACTACATATGAGTTCATACTAAATAATATAACATTAGAAGTAGTTAATTCCTTTAAATATCTTGGGATTCACTTTTTTAAAAACGGTAATTGGTTTAGAACGCAAAAAAGATTGGCACAACATGCATCGTTTGCACTGCATAATCTTTTCTCTGTTTTTAACCGAATAGAATTACCCATTTCTGAGAAATGCAAGCTGTTTGACACTTTAGTGGTGTCTGTATTAAATTATAGTTCGGAAGTTTGGGGATCACATGATGCAAAAGACGTCGAACTTATACATACGAAATTTTGCAGGAAGATTTTATCCGTAAAAAGGTCGACAAATCTTACAGGTTTATATGGTGAACTAGGTAGAGTTCCGCTCTATGTAAAGAGAAAACTAAATATGGTAAAGTATTGGATTAAATTATTGAAATTAGGAGATAACAGTATCGCTAAGAAAATATATAAATTACAAAAAAGCGACGCAGACAATAATATATCATATAACGGGTCAAATTGGGCATTCCAAATAAAATCAATATTGGAGACGTTAGGTATGACAAATATTTGGTTACATCAATATGATATAGAACACATTAACTATGAATCCATCCAACAAAGAATATTAGACATATATCATCAAAGCTGGTATGCAAATATAAATAATTCTAACAGACTTGTTACTTACTGTCGTTTTAAGCACGATTTTAATTTGGAACATTATTTAGATATTGATATGGAGAAATTTTTTAGAATAGCTCTTTGCAGATTTAGATTGTCTTCGCATAACCTCGCGATAGAAAGCGGAAGATATGAAAATATTCATAGGGATGAAAGAAAATGCCGATTTTGCAATATGAATTTTATTGAAAACGAATACCACTTTTTGCTTGTTTGTCCAATTTATAGAGAATTAAGACATAAATATCGTAAACCTTATTATTGCCGATGGCCAAATTTGAACAAGTTTGATTCGCTTATGACATCAAAGTCAAAATGTACAGTTGTAAATTTAGCGAAATTTATATTCTATGCTCTCAAATTAAGGAATAGTACATAAAGAAAATTTCCTGATGTTAAATTCTTATTTTTCATTACAGCGATTTTAAAATAATGTGCTTCTCAGTAAATCTGATATAATGTAAATTGTATGTTTATTTGTTTAATATGGATAAGTGTTCATGTTCTCACTATCTTCATACTTTCATGTAATTGTGTAGGCTATAAACATGTGTTGTATGTTTAATTGCTGAATAAAGATATTATTATTATTATTATTATATATACTGATGTTCGATATTTCGTCAAGCGGAACATTTAGTACAAATAACTTGTTAAACCGGTCTTTTACTATTAACATTAATAATAAGAATAATATTAAGATTTTTATTACTATTGGTAACTTTGCAGTAATAATATATTTAAACCTGTAGTAGAATAAGAAGGAAAAAAGAAAACTCAAAACTTTTATTTAATTATATGCAAGCAGGTTAAAGCCGGAATGATTACAGATATAAAATCGAACAGGAAAAGTACATTCGGGGATGACAATCAACCACACACAGAAACAAAGAAGAACTTTAAAGATGAATAAGGCCAAATAAGACATCATACACACAAAAGGGTTGACGATAGGGCTACCGTCTTGGAACGGTCATTGGCAAATAAGGCCGCTGGATGTTTAAACCAGGTTCTAGGATGCACCAAACCTCACACTTTACCCTACTGTCATCCCATTAAACGGGATAGTGTAAATAAAGAAATCTCCGATATGAACTTTTCTCTAACCAACAAGGCAGCATTACTAGGCAATATAAGTAAAACACAAAGATGCTCGTGCGTATATAAATACAAAAGAACAATAGCTTAGAAAGCCACAATGAAGGTACTAAATGACTTGGCAGAAGCCAGAGCACCATCGAGGGCACGTCACGAGAATAGTGCAGACAAACATCAAACTTTGGGCTTTAGGTAGATGTCATCATAGGGTCCAAAGCCTGTCCGGTCATCGCACAATTAACTGATGCTATCTTAATTATCTTTTTCTTTTTACATTTTGAATCATCATTAATGTGTTTTTTTTGCGGTGCATAGAATTACCGGAATCCACCTATTTACCGGAATCTATCTGAATCCACTTTTTATAATTGATATATTATAAAATATTGATAGAATACATTAGTTACAGTATTAGAAGACTAAAGATAATGTACTAATAATGATATATACTTTATACAATATTTTGTTTTTTATATATATTTTATGAATAGTGCTAACAAATAAATTGTTAATAAAATTTCATTTACGGATGATGATGTTGTTTGCATTAGTTTTTGACCTCTTTTACATGTGTCATAATAATAAATACAGTATAAATGTATTGATATTGTTAAAAGGGACTTGGTTATTGACAATTTTGAGATGTTCTTTCGAACGATATTGTTGTTTGGCCCTTAAAAGGGCCTTTATAATGCATAAAGCATTTATTTTCTGGTAGATAATAAACATCTATGAATGACAGATGTCAAGATTCGCATGCCACCTTCTTCGGCTCCAGGATGAACCATGTCTGCGTCATAATGGCGAGGGAACTTCAGCTTCTTCATGACATTGATGAAGTCTTCCTGCAACATAACCCGCAGCCTCTTATTAACACTGCGTCGCACTTGATTGAAATGTGCGACAGTTGTGTTTCTCACATTTCCTCGCTCGGCAATACAGCCGACAAACACCCGTTTCACGCCAGCAGCCTTCAATCTAAGAACTATGTCAATAATCCTATTGACAATGTCTGGTGCTGGAGAATTTGAATCTATGTCGTTACCGCCGACGTTGACAAAGACGTAGTCTGGGTGAAACTGCAGGAGCCTGTCGAATTCGTCGTCAAATTTTCTTGTTGTAGACATCCCTGGTACCCCGAAGAATCCACATGTTCCTGGCAGTGCCATGTTGTTGTTGTTGAATTTCTTAAGTCTTGCTATGTAGTTGTCTCCAAATATAGCATATCTAGCCATTTCGGTGGATGGAAGAAATGTTAATAAATTATTTCTCTTTGCTCCGTAATATATATACGCAGCAAAATCGCTTTGTCATCATTTATTTAAATTGAGTGAATCATGTAATTGATATGTCAATAGTGTGTTTTAATCTGAATGTCCTATATTAATTCAAGTGCAAACATTTTACTAATTAGTAAATATAGTTCACTAATCAAAAACTAACCTAATCACAAACAAGTAAATGAATAAATCGAGTAAGATAATTACTTCTTGTCACTTATTATTATAAATTTACCAATTTCCTATGATGTATGGTAGATGTATGGAAAGAACGACCATCAATGCAATATAATAAATATATAAATTAATGATAATAGGAATTGAATAAATCGAGTAAGATCACTTATTATTATAAATTTACCAATAAGTAATCTGATTGTGTTAGTGTTATACAGAACCGAAAAGTTATAGATAATGTTCATTCATTTCCCTATTTCTTATTTTCATTATGGTAGATGTATGGATAGAACGAACATCAATGCAATATAATTAATATATAAATTAATGATAATAGGAATTAATAAATTAGAAACAACAAATAGATTTATAATTTTTATGCGGTGCATAGAAATGTTATTCAATATTTTCTTTCATTTCATTGAGGTGACATACTTTTCTATTAGGCTTAATTCTGACAACTGGCTTCCTGCTATGATAACTGACAATTAATCAGCTTAACAAAAGAAGTGCAATTAAGATAAGTTGACAGGAAAGCCGAGTTGATATTTAATTGTTAGTTGTAGACACTTATACAACCTAGAATAAACGTAATATCCTGTATTAACAATACTGCTTTTCACACCATCAGTTATTTCCAGGGGTTACACAGCCCCGCCGACCGGATAAAGTTTTATTACGTGTATTTTAATTGATTGTAGTCGTGTAGACCAAAGTCCTTTTTAAGATCTAATTTTTCCAGTAAAACATTAGTTTTAAGTTTTAGACTTGAAGAGTAGAGAATTAGTTTTAGTTTTTAAGAGAGAGGAATACCTCGTGCATTTGGATATCCATTTGAAGATTATTGAATACGTTTATGTTTGGTGATTCCAACATTGTGACAGTTTGTTAAAGTGATATCTGGTTTTCCAGTGAAGCATTTACATTAAATACGTGGACATTTGGATATTAATTTAGAAGATTATGTTTGGTGATTCCAACATTGGTGATTATATGTTTAAGTGATATTTGGTTTTCCATTTAGCCTTTACATTTGGTTTTCATACATACTTTGAATAAGTGAACTAAATGTGAACATACATTGAATAAATGAACATACATTGAATAAGTGAACACTATATTTGTTATCGTTTTATTTTATACTTAGAGGAACATTAAAATACAATACATTGACAATTCGAACAACTATTCATTTATTTTATACATTTCACATTGTGCGGGCCACAAACAACCGCATAATACAGATATGATTTCCAATATAGCTTCATCTTTAAAGTTCTCCTGCCATGTTTTGTTTCATGAACATATTTATGTTTATTTAAATCGAAATCAATACACAACAATATATATTTACAATTCATACATGCAATATCTGTGAACTGCGAGAATACGATTTTATTTGATGACGGAGAAAACCTTTAACAGGTAAATTAATCCACAAGTAAGCGTATTTATCATATATCTGGCAATAGTTGTGCAGCTATACAATTCAGATTTACCCTTTTCCCCGTGCAGTCAAACAGTGGTAAAAGTAGTATCTACGTCATGCAAATAACACTTATTTTTACATACAACTTAGTAGCGGATTGAAATATATGTTTCTCTCCGGGACTATCAAGAAATGTTCATATGATATTTAAGAGTTAAATTATTTAATTGATAATATTACAAAAAGGGTGGCCATTCATCTTTAAACTACCATTAATTAGATACTAAGGTTACCAATAGGTATGTTATTTTACATGATCATTCCAGTATCGATTATGTCTGCCTTTCGGCTGTCAGATTTTTTTCTACTATCATTCTATTATCATTATCACATTATTTTCATTTCCACTGGCGTTAATTCACATTTCTCTATTAGTTATGTGGCTTGTAAGTTTCGTTTTCCACCGAAGATTTTCGAAATAATTGGCCACTGGTATATACTGATGTTCGATATTTCGTCAAGCGGAACATTTAGTACAAATAACTTGTTAAACCGGTCTTTTACTATTAACATTAATAATAAGAATAATATAAAGATTTTTTTTTTCAGTTTTATTATTACTATTGGTAACTTTGCAGTAATAATATATTTAAACCTGTTGTAGAATAAGAAGGAAAAAAGAAAACTCAAAACTTTTATTTAATTATATGCTGTGATCTACCCCAGGCGGACAGGCGGACACTTCCTGCGATGCAATGGGTGTGCTACACCTACACCATGATTTACAGCAACTCTGCAATTCTGCAGTTGAGAAAGTTCTAGGCCCATTCTGCATATTTTTTATCCGGATGTAAATGGAGAGTGTGTCGGGAATGTTCATTCCTGTTGGCGCCATATAATTTGTTTGCGTTGGTGCGCCATAAAACCCAATTGAATTAAATTCCACGTTTGGTTATGACTTACCTATGTTGACAACGTGTTTCCCTGATGTGTAGAACACACTGTGTTCACATCTTGTAGTACTGCTGAGCTGAGTTTAATTGAACACGTATCCACGGGAATACTTCAGTGGCGTCAGTCTGGAACACAACGTGTGCATAATTGTTCGATTTCTGTTGTTGCGTATTGTGTAGTTTGCACCCAGTCTGATCATGCGTACTAAGCACGTGTATTCCTCACCCAGGGTTCCGGTGCCGCGTTTACTGGTCATCTTTATGTCGACAGTGATGCTTCCGTCTTTAGGTAGCCTTCTTAAAATTGCAGCAATGGTTTCTCTTTCCCTGACGCTGCTTATATGGCCAACAGAGCTGGGCTCAATGTCATAGTCGGAAACCAAAAGGTGTAATGGCGTGTTACCATCGTTATCCTGAAAATTAAGGTCTTGGTGATCTTGGAGAAACTCGACCAGCTCGGTGTTGTAGTTCCAGGCCGCGTAGTGAATCCCACGTCTGCCATTGCTGTCTGGTGCGTGCATACCTATAATGTATAAGGCTTTTCACCACGTTTATGTGATTGTTTAGGCAAGCTAAAATAAACGGTGTCATACCAGTACGCGTTTCTTGTTGATCTATATTGGCATTTTGCTTCAGCAGATACTCGGCGACGTCATTATTCTGGAATGCGCATGCCCACCCGAGCGGAGATATTCCGAGAGAGTCGACAGTGTTCACGTGCACGTGGTGGTGCTTCACCAGAAACTTGACGCTTAGATGACCTTGCTGACACGCCATCATCAGCGGAGTTGTTCCTAAGAAGAATCCTGCAAATTCATGTCCGTAGTTTTCTTTGCTGGATATCGTCTGCTTCAACAGTTTTGGACCGTTTGTCGTTACAGAGTCAACAGTGTGCTTGCCGTCTCGGAGAAGACGTTTAACTGAGCGAAAGTCTCCGTAAAACGAGGCGTAGTGGAGGTCGGACACGTCGTCATATCGGCTTTGCCAATCTGAAGTAGATAGTAGAATTATAACAGTCAGGCGAAAATGACAAAAGAGTCTTATGAAAACGTGTAATCTTTAGTATAACGGTGTGACAATCGTCTAACTCGGTATTGCCCTCTAAATATTTCCTAAAATACACCCACTTGCTCTGAGAACGCGCAAGTATACTAATATTTAAAGATATTATTCTACAATGTACTTACCATCAGCCAAGTTTGCTATCATGGCGTTGTGAATGGATACCTTGAGTGACATGTTCCAACCGCGAGTCGCGGAGCAGTTCCCATCGTGAATCGCGTGGACGTTCCCCACCGCGTGTCGCGGGAACGTTTGACATTACTGATGCTGATGTACTGCAGTGTGGCGTTGATGTATTCTCCTCTTTGGTCACATGGGTGTCTACTAATACTGGTATTAAAGTCATGCTATGCGGCAGGGCGGTTTTTCTCTCTTGGGCCACAGGTTCTGAAATCGTTAAGTGGGACACTGACGCCGTCATCTTCTAAACGTTGGCTGCTTTCTGTGTATGCTTAAGCTTGTCTTGTACACTAGTCATTCTGTAAAAGTATGGATGGCATTGGAATTTTACATTATTAGATACAGCAACATGTCGTAGATCTGTATCAATTTTAACAAGCGTATGTAAATGTTATGGGATGTGATCACCCCAAGTGTTGCTGTGATAAGCTATTTTAATTTAGCTAGAGCCAACAAGCAATTTGGCTAAGGTCTTATATCGACATTATGTAACTGTTCTGCAGAAGAATGGATCCACGATTCTTTTAAATAAAATATATGAATTAGTACCCTGTTATAAGGCTAGTTGCATCATATAAATTAGTACCCAGTTATAAGGCTAGTTGCATCATATACATTAGTACCCTGTTATAAGGCTAGTTGCATCATATAAATTAGTACCCTGTTATAAGGCTAGTTGCATCATATAAATTAGTACCCTGTTATAAGGCTAGTTGCATCATATAAATTAGTACCCTGTTATAAGGCGAGTTGCAGCATATAAATTAGTACCCTGTTATAAGGCTAGTTGCATCATATAAATTAGTACCCTGCTATAAGGCTAGTTGCATCATATAAATTAGTACCCTGTTATAAGGCTAGTTGCATCATATAAATTAGTACCCTGTTATAAGGCTAGTTGCATCATATAGATTAGTACCCTGTTATAAGGCTAGTTGCATCATATTAATTAGTACCCTGTTATAAGGCTAGTTGCATCATATAAATTAGTACCCTGTTATAAGGATAGTTGCATCATATAAATTAGTACCATGTTATAAGGCTAGTTGCATCATATAAATTAGTACCCTGTTATAAGGCTAGTTGCATCATATAAATTAGTACCCTGTTATAAGGCTAGTTGCATCATATAAATTAGTACCCTGTTATAAGGCTAGTTGCATCATATAAATTAGTACCCTGTAAAAGGCTAGCTGCATCAAACCTAAATTACCATACATTCATTGATGTTTTTTCTAGTATATGCTTAGCAAGCCTTTAAATTTGCCAATAAAACGGGTAGACTCCGAGTACGTTATGTTCTTTCTAAAATGTAGAAAAAAGAAGAAAAAAGACAGGACAGTGACAAATAAAAATAAAAATAAAGCACTGCTCATATACCATTCATGGCGTGTTATGTCCATTATTAAAGTAACAATATTCGACTGTTCACATGTCTATAGCTCGCACCATAATAAAGAATATTCGAATGTTTCGATCTGCTTGTTAGTTTTTAGTGATAACGATCTGCGATGGACACCAGTTAGATACTACATCTTGACTGAGAACATGATCTCACACTGACATGGTATCGAAATAAATCCCGGTTAATAATTAAATAACGTTATTCTTTAGTTTGAAAATAGTAAATTATATCAATTTAATTTAAATTGTTTTTCATGAGTTTTAAAAGAACAAAATATTTGAGTTTGACACCTGCCTGGCACACACAAGGGTCTGTCCTTAAAGACACAAGTATGAAAGTCCTGGAGGGATTTGTGACTTCATGACTTCTAGCTTCACTTACTGACGTCATGACTTCTAATTTCACGACTTATTAACTTCTAACTTCATCAGTTCTAACTTCATCCCTTCCAACTTCATCACTTTTAACTTCACGACTTACTGACTTCGTGACCTAACTTCACGACTTATTAACTTCTAACTTAATCAGTTCTAACTTCGTGGCTTCTGACTTGACGACTTCATGCATCACCACGTCTAACTGCATCACTTCTAACTTCACTTCTTCTTACTTCACAACTTATTAACTTCTAATTTCGTGACTTTGAATTCACGAAATTAGAAGTCGTGAAGTTGGCAGTCATGAAGTTAGAAGTCATGAAATTGGAAGTCACGAAGTTAGAAGTAATGTTATATAAGTCATAAAGTTAGAAGTAATGCAGTTGAATTTCGCAATGTTATAATTAAAGAATCAAGATTTCATGAAGTTAGAAGCCATCAATTCGTGAAGTAAGAAGGAAGGAAGTCAGAAGTCCCTCCAGGGCTTCCATATTATGAAATAGTGCTTAACTGTATTTCATATCAAGACTTGGTTTCCGTTTAAGCATACAAAATATGGGGAAATTGCAATTTGCAGTCTCTTGCGACAAAAATAATTGCGAAACAGTTGAAACCAGGGTATATTGAATAAATCGTCCAGTGACGTGGTCAGAACCATCCTCTAACGTTGCTCGATTCGTCTATTTATCAGGGTGACTATACCCGAAACGTCTATTTATCAGGGTGACTATACCACGTGATATTTAGATAGCGAACACGGTTAACATTAATCTCTCGATTCAGGTATATTTACTTATTTGTTCATGAATACTGAACGGATTTTGATTAAATAAAGCGCACATACCTCTACCGACAGAGCTCTTTCATCCGCAGCTAACGACAAATGATTCACTTTCTGGGATTATCCCAATCAAAGTCTCCTAACTCACGTGACCTGATCGTTTCGGTCATTGTGGAAAGTTTAGAAGGTGCATGACAAATCACGTTATCATTAGCGACGGAGAAAATGGATTCCTTAATAGACGTATGTGCGCTTTATTTGGTCGAAATCCGTTCAGTATTCACGAGGACCTGAATTGAAGCACAAAAAGTCACGTGATAGATCGGACTGTTGTAAAACTGATATGTTTTAACAGGAACATTACGCCTGATGGTTCGATGGCACTAGAAGAAATTTTACTTCCATGGCAAGCCATCGGAGGCTAATTTAAGAACCTTAATATAAATATGTGCAAGACCTTTTCAAAAGCAACTCCGTGTTATTTACTTTTTCTGTTTACATTTTGAATCATCATTAATGTGTTTATTTTAACTATTTGTCGGTCATCTTTGAAAGTGAATTTTTTAACCAAATACGTATTTTAGGCACAAACAATGTCATCCATATAGTACATGACAGTAATTCAACACTATTGATGTGAACATAGTATAAGAAATAATAGGTCTATGGTTTAAATTATGAGCTTTATATTCGAAAAGTTTGGTACAATTTTACGAAAAGTTTGTTTTTATGTGAAATAAATTGGCCCATAGAATAGTGTTGAGTTACTGTCATGTCTCTTGCCTAAAATATGTATTTGGTTGAAAATTGTGCTTGACCGTATCGATTTTGATTTTTCTTCAAAGATGACAGACCTTATATACATGATATATATTTATCGTGTTTCTTACCTTTGACATCCACAAGAACATGTCTTTATCTCCAAATTCACATATTTGTCCAAATTTCCGACCCGGAAGTATCTGCTTGTATGTCTTTAAACGTATATTTACCTTTAATGCACATATCAGAGATATTGTATTCTAAATTCTTATTTATATCTGAATATGTTTAAATTATATTTTCAGAAACACATATCACGACTTTGAAAAAGTATGATTTCTTTTTAAACGGCACAGATAATCATATTCCTCTTCCCAAACCATGCTTAAGTATATTATTTATTTATTTTTTAATCCAGATGTTATGCTTTAAATTTGGAGGCAAATTTTGATGTTTAGAATTTATATAAAAGTAAGTAGTTGAAAATTGTATTCTATAATTGTGTGGTATTAAGAAAGTTTGATACATAAAGTGTCAGTTAATGTATTGAACAAAGAATTAGTTTTTAGTATATTTTGGTTAAAATCTTAATTGTTGTTTTTCTCTTTTGATTTCTTTGAGGTGACATACTTTTCTATTAGGATTAATTTTGACAGCTGGCTTCCTGCTATGATAACTGACAATTAATCAGTTTAACAAAAGAAGTGCAATTAAGATAAGTTCACAGGAAAGCCGAGTTGATATTTAATTGTTAGTTGTAGACACTTATACAACCTAGAATAAACTTAATATCCTGTATTAACAATAATGCTTTTCACACCATCAGTTATTTCCAGGGGTTACACAGCCCCGCCGACCGGATAAAGTTTTATAACGTGTATTTTAATTGATTGTAGTCGTGTAGACCAAAGTCCTTTTTAAGATCTAATTTTTCCAGTAAAACATTAGTTTTAAGTTTTAGACTTGATGAGTAGAGAATTAGTTTTAGTTTTTAAGTGAGAGGAATACCTCGTGCATTTGGATATCCATTTGAAGAATATTGAATAAGTTTATGTTTGGTGATTCCAACATTGTGACAGTTTGTTAAAGTGATATATGGTTTTCCAGTGAAGCATTTACATTAAATACGTGGACATTTGAATATTAATTTAGAAGATTATGTTTGGTGATTCCAACATTGGTGATTATATGTTTAAGTGATATTTGGTTTTCCATTTAGCCTTTACATTTGGTTTTCATACATACTTTGAATAAGTGAACTAAATGTGAACATACATTAAATAAGTCAACATACATTGAATAAGTGAACACTATATTTGTTATCGTTTTATTTTATACTTAGAGGAACATTAAAATACAATACATTGACAATTCGAACAACTATTCATTTATTTTATACATTTCACATTGTGCGGGCCACAAACAACCGCATAATACAGATATGATTTCCAATATAGCTTCATCTTTAAAATTTTCCTGCCATGTTTTGTTTCATGAACATATTTATGTTTATTTAAATCGAAATCAATACACAACAATATATATTTACAATTCATACATGCAATATCTGTGATCTGCGAGAATACGATTTTATTTGATGACGGAGAAAACTTTTAACAGGTAAATTAATCCACAAGTAAGCGTATTTATCATATATCTG